>AYEL01068472.1:0-63636 GCA_000484575.1 Olivierus martensii | reverse complement strand
TAAGTTAGAAAAACAATTTTACATCAAAATATGGACCGATTTTAATCGTTCATGGCTTGTTTTCTTCAGAAGAGATGTGGGTATCTAATAAAAATAATAATTTCAATGGATGATTAAACAATCACAAAAGACCACCATATAAACTTTTACCTAATATAGGCAACGAATACTTTGACGAATAAAGAAATTTAAAAAAAATAATTAAATAGTAAAAGAGACACACACAATCTTTATAAACATAAAAAATTTCAGAATTTTTTGACAAAAAATAAGTGCATTATGAATTTTTTTATATTTATGAATAGTAATTAGGCTTAATTACAAAAATGGCTGGCCCGTAGCTTGCACGCGGAAATTGATACCAGTTGGCACTGAACGGGTTAAGCCAAAATTGCTAAATGTTTTCTTTAGAAATTGAATTTGCCCTGTAGTCAAAGGATTTTGCCTTCTGATAATTTTATCAGGATTAAAGAAAATGACAGATCAGTTTCTAGAAAATCAGTATTTGATCTGTACTTTGGTAAAAGACTAAGTGTCAAGTTGATGTTATTTCTGAATTACTATTTCATATAAAAACTGTTTGTTGGGGAATTAAATATTCAGTAAGAATTTACTAATTTCTATTGGGAAGCACAATAGGGAATTGGGAAGCACAATAGGCAACTGTAGTTTGCTTCTCATATAGCTTTTTCTATACATTTCAGTATTTTGAAATGGTGAGCCTGATTTTTTTTGGCCTCACTGTCCATATTTATATTAGTATTGAATTGAATTTTGATAATCTTTTTTATTAAATCATTTATTAATTTCATCAAAAATTTATATTAACCTAACTTTTGAAACTTAAATAAGTAGTAATTTATGGATTAATTTATACAAAAATATACCTGTATAGTATTTTCTTCTTTTATGTCTTTAAATTAGAAAACCTAATCTGTATTAGAGTGTAAAGTTATAAAATCTGAAGGGTAAATTGATCCCCTTCAAGTTTTGTGGTTTTAACATAAAATGTAGTTTTACTATAAATCAAATTTAAATAATTTAATAAATAAGGAAAAAATTAAAACATCATATTTTCTGGCTTATAAGAACCTTTAGTATAGACAGGGCCGGATTTACCTATAGGCTGACTAGGCTGTGTCCTAGGGCTCCCAAAACTATCAATCAGTTTTCAATTTTATAAACTTTTAATAAGAAAAAATGGATTTTTATTAAAGTGCTAGATAGAAAGTAAAATTTTAAAGATTCCTTATAAAGTATAAGGAGCCTTTAAAATTAGACATAGCTGATTTGAATTTTTAGGGGCCCCAAAGCCTTGCTTGTCCTAGGGCCCCCGAAATGCAAATCAATCTCTGAGTATAGAAAATGCATTCTAATTTTGGAACAATAAATTAAAAAAAATTTATTGTTAATACAATGGAAATTTAAAATTCAATTAAAATAAAACCTAAAACCCAATAAAGAAAGGTATATGAATATTATTCATATTATTCAATATCAGATTTATTACTTAAAGGATCATCATTATCCTCAACATAATTATAATCATTATCATCATTGATTAAAGTTTAAATATATAACTGGAATTTATATGTTACTCTAATAACAGCCTGGTAATTATTGATAAATGTATAGACTGTTCATTGTAATATCCATTATAATGATGTAAACTATCCATTAATTACATTTTTTCACTTGCCAACTTCTCAGTTTTTACATCTTCTGTACAAAAGATTTTCTGTACAAAAGATGATTTCTGTATTTCTGTCTTTTATATTCTGTACTTTTAGCTTGTAAGACTCAGAACATATTTTAAGGCATAAGAAAAAAGTGCTTCTTATACGCTAACAAATATGATATTTAAATTATATTTTATAGTGTAAAAATTAATTCAAGCATTAGATATTAATCCACATATATGAATTCTAAATTGCTTTTAAATACATTAAATTAAATTAATTAAAATTAACCAAAATATAAATTATATTAAATATTTATAGTTATTAGCATTAGTCTTACAACATGAAAAACCAGAATTAGAAAAGAGAAGAATGGAACTATTAGAACAAGAAGAAGAATTAAAACTACAATTGACTAAATTAGAAGAATCACTGTTAGAACAATTAGCATCTGCTCAAGGAAATATTTTAGATAATAAAGAATTGATTGGATCCTTAAATAATACAAAATCAAGTAGTTTAAATATTTCTTCAGCATTAAAAGAATCTCAGCAACTTCAATTATCCTTAGAAGAAGTAAGTACTATTAAATTCTAATTGAAATTGTTAGATTTTATTTTAAAGTTTATTAATAAAAATTAGATAAAATTAGAAATTTATAAAATTGAATTATTTTTGTAAAAAGTTTATATAATACAGTTGTACCTCGCAATTCGACATCCCGCAATTCATCAGTCTCGCAATTCAACAGTTGAGTTTTGCAGAAGGGTGCATGTGTGTTCATGGAGTTGTGTGATGTCATTTGTTATTTGCCAGTTCTTGTTGGGCTGCTTTGGTGTTTGCCCATGTTGTTGGTTTTAATTTTCAATTCTGCATTTTTCAAAAAATAAAAAATTTGTACATCTGTAGTTGTTATTATTTTCTTGAGTGAAATTTAGGAATAAGTTCAAAGAGAAGTTCAAAGAGTTCCTTAGCATCTTGCCATAAGACATTTGTGTTCTTCCTGTAAACCCTTTGGGCTAAGGCAGTATTAAGATCTCCTTTGCGCCCGTAATTTCAAATAGAATCTCGGATAAGATCTACTGCCCGTAATTTCAAAGATAGAATCTTGGAGCACAAAGATAACATATGCAAAGGAGATCTTAATACTGCCTTAGCCCAAAGGGTTTACAAGAAGAACACAAATGTCTTATGGCAAGATGCTAAGGTAGTAAAAAATGTATATAATCGCAAAGATTGCCTCTAGTAGAAAAATTACAAATACTAAAGAATAATGAAAATAATAAAGTCATTAATATCAGGCAAGCTGACGGGCTGAATACAGCATGGAAATATGCTGTTAAAAAGAATGTTTGACCCTTATTAATGCTCCCTCCTCCCAACAGGTGATTAGTAAAACCTAGTATTCCAGTTTGAAAAATATTTTATGTGATAATATTAATTTTAATTTTTGTTATGCTTATTTGAATGTCAATTTTTTGAAACTCTGTTTATTTTATGTTCTATTCTAGAATAACTTGTAATCTTAATGTTCCGAATATCTTGATGCAACTGATGATGGTACCTTGTATACCGAAAGCGTTTTTGTTTGTATAATAAAGTGTTGGTTAATCGTACTGCTATTTTGTGCTCTTTGGTGAACTGTAAGTTTGAAAGTTAAGCAGTGTTTAGTAGCTTTAGATTTTATGTGTGATATTTAAACTTTTCATTCTCCTCTTTAATAGATTGACGTTTTAAAAAAATTACAGTTTTTGGTTAATATATTATGTAATAATATTGTCTTTTTGCAAGAGGAACTTCTGAATATAATATGCAAAAATTCCTCTTACAAATCATTAAAGTGTGAATACAACCTATATGTTCTCAAAACCAAGGCTTGGATAATGCTGTATTTGTACACTTGGAAATCACAAGATTGAGTGTATTTTCCCATCCACATTCACACTCAGAATGTGGATGGGAAAATATGAAAGTTTGCTAAAGATTCTTGTAAAATAAAAATCACTTTCTTTTTTAATCCAAATATCTATATAGTGTTCCTTTTTATTGTCAGTGGGTGGATCTAGAGATCTTGATGTATTAGGACTGAGATTTTTCCATGTATTATTTCTTAATCTGTAGAATATTGATATTAATACTTTCAACAAACATGGATATATAACACAATAACATTTTATTTAATTTAAAAAAAAAATAAAATAAAATAAAATAAAATAAAAATTATTAGTTTTAGGTATTAACATAGTTGTAATACCTAAAACTAGTTACAATAGTAGTAATACTAGAAACAACCTAAAACTAGTACATAGTTGTAATACCTAAATTGTGATATATATAATATTATATATATCAGTGCTGTCCAATTTTATAATGAACCTGAGGGCCATAGCTGTGTTTACTAGAGATATGGATGGCCACAGTTACAAAAAAGGGGGAGGGGCATTGGTACTTGATATGTTATTGTCTCAACAAATGGAATGCATAAATATAACCCTTTTTGGAAACCAATTTTATTTCCAGATTAAACAAACCTCATTGCAAAATTATATTTACCAGATTGCATTCAATAAACATGCTAACAGAAAGTTATAAAAATATCTATAAACAGTTAAAAAATATAAGAAAAGTATTTATGTACCTATTCAATGTGATAAATGAGGATGGGCAGCAACATTTACAAGGGCTGGGATATTTACATTCATTCCTGTTGTAGCTAGCCACAGAATATGTAAAAAAGAAGAATCTCCAAGATAGGTTCTGAATCAATTATTGCCTATCTTCATGTTAGAAAATGCACTTTCACGCAAATAAGTAGTAACAAATATTTATATTACTTCCTGACCAAAATCATAAATGTTAGGAAAACAAAGAAGTTTACCCATGTGATTTGTTATGTAGCAGTCATTTTCCGACCGCTTCTGATATAATCAATTTTCTATTTTACATTTATTCTCACTAATTTCACAAATGCAACAAAGTCATGGTAAAATAAAAATTAAACAGTAAAATAAAATTAAAACAGAATCTCACAACTATGATCACATAATGACTGAAATGATGTGTTAGAAACCAAAAAATAACTTTAAAATACAGTCACAATTCAAAACTTTAAACTAAAATAGCTAAAACTAAAATTGACGTGATTGAAAGTCTTATAAAAGTGTCATATTATGTCATTGATAGCTTGTTAATTATTAAATAATTACTAATAATTAAGAAAAATTAATTAATTGAGTGATAGCTTAGTAATTATTAAATAATTACTAATAATTAAGAAAAATTAATTAATTGAATTAATATAATTCAATTTTAGAATTCTTTTTATTAATCTCTTAAAAAAGTAATAAATAAAAGTGAAAAAAAACATTAAAAAGTAATATTATATCACAAATCGTGAAAGCCTCGTAGGCCACATGTGGCCTGCGGGCTGTCTTTTAGACAGTACTAATATATATTATTTTTTATTTTAATACTTTAAGTTATATTTTAAATAAAATTTGCAGACTTATAATAATAGAATATTCATTTTTTCTATTATAATTTAAAAAAAAAGTCTAAAATTGATAATTTTTGTTCATTTAATTTAGAACTTAATGCTCTAAAATCTGTATTGTGATATCATTGCTGATGAGGACTGGGAAAAGCCAAAAATGCTAGAGCAAATAAATATTGTAGTTACGTTGATATTAACTGCTATAGGAGCACTGTGATTTATTATTTTCTCTTTTCTTAATTTATTTTAAAGCTAATGAGTCTGATGACCCATATAGTGATTTTTATCCCAAGTATCTAAACAGGCATGTCAAACATGTAGCCAGCATTCTCCAATGCTGCCACTCACTGGCATAAATATATTTTTAACAATCATATATTTTATATAATTTAATTATTGTCATAATTCATAAATAGGCTAATACAGATAAATATTGTTAATTTAAATAATGAATTAAATAAACTTAATTTTATGTGTTTTCTTTATTTTACTGATACAGTGTAGTTATTTTTTCAACCTTTATTCTCTTATCAAACAAAACTATTGTTGCAAAATGTAAATGATTGACCTTTTAATAATTTTTAATATGATCTTTCAATATAGTATTGACCTTAAGCAACATTTCATAAGAATTGAGTTTGACACCTCTGATCTATACTGTCTTAACATCAATAAAGAGAACATGAGTGTCAATTAATTTGAAAAGAAATATTTTATAACAATTTCATAATCTACTAGAAACATAGTTTAAAGAACAACATCTGCTGAAAAAATGTAAAGCATTTAAAAAAAATTAATTCTTGAATTCTTAGAATAATTTGATAAAAGTTTGTAATTAACTTTGTTCAAATTATTTGTTCTATATTATAACCAATCATAAATCAACATTTACGTAGGAGATTTACACAATCCAAATAATCCTAACTAGCCAAACTTCCCCTAGCAAGTATTTTTGAAATAACTGCCAAATTAATAATTATTTTTAATTTATGCTATAGTGCCACCGTTTGTTGAATTAATAATTATTTATTTAAATTTAGGTTAAGGTGATGCCATCTGTTATTTAATAATTGAATTTTAATTTTTACTAATTTCCCGAAATTAAAAATTTGCCTTGGCTTGGAGTTGAACCAGGAACTTAGGGTTATCATCCTGACATCTTACCAGTTAGATTACCAAGACATTTAATTTCGGGAAATTAGTAAAAACTAAAGTTCAATTTTAATCCAATTTTAAAAATTAAAGTTCACTTCAAGTTTAATCCAGCAGATGGTGACACCATAGTATAAATTAAAAATAATCATTAATTTGGCAGTTATTTCAAAAATAAATCGCTAGAGGAAGTTTGGCTTGTTAGGATTATTTGGTTCTATATTATATTTTATCCATTTATTATATGTGCTGCTGATGATGATTAGATAATAACTAAAGATGATAATATTATTTTCCAGATTAAAAGACCTTTTTACTGCTATGTATGCTATGACTAATTGATTATCTCTGACAGACATTTGAATGGTTTAATACTATGGTAAACTAAGTGCATAAGATGACATTTTATGAAATCAGCATTTTTATTAGTTTTCATTCAATAAATTTGTAGTATTTCCATAAATAGTAATTAAAATTATATTTTCTTATAGATAAATTTATACACAACTATAATTAAATGAAAGCACTAGTTGTGTAGTATGAAAAAACAATTAATTGAATAGGATGCATGGATAAATTTATATTTTGTTATGTATATGAGATCGTGGATAGCACTACTTTTTATATTCAATTTTAGACATCCAATGAAATAGCCAATATTTTTAGATACGACATGACGTCTGAACAAAATGATCCATGAATGAAAAAATTTAACCAAAATTTTCAGAAATTATTTATAAAAAATCAAGATTTAAATAACTTTTGTTGAATGAAGTTATGTCATATAATTAAAAAAATACACGAATTCATTGAAATATTATCATTCTTATTAATATTTCATAATTATAAATTTATTCTTACTTCCTTTACACAAGTTTTAGAAGTATTTTTTAATTTATATCAAAATATCTTATTATATACAAAAATGGTCTTGTCTCATATATAAATAGTTATAATAATCTTTGTTCCTCTAATTGGACTGAAAATAGTTTATTGTAGCAACCCACCCACTACAACACACCAGTGGGAAAAGTAGACTTCTCTGCAATTTCCCAGGAAGTGAGTGACTGCTGTAAAGCAATAAAAGTGCCTCGCACATTTATATGGCTACAGATGGGGTTTACATTTTGTTTTTTGCGATGTTTTCCTAAATTTCAGTGACATTGAAACAAAAAATTAACGATTAAGATATAGTTTAAGACCTTCTTTAAGGCACTTGCTGGGGTTAATAATTTCTGCCTGATCCCAAATAATTTTCAAATTATAAGATATTTTAGTTTATTTTAATCAATATTTTCTTATTATCTAGCAATATTTTTTAGTTTTCAGAATTTTATAGGTCATCCTATGAAAAATTTGATTTTTACTTGAAATTTCAAAAATATTATTTACCTCATTTTAAAATTGTAATAACTTTGACTTATTAGAGAATAAAATTGACAAGAATAAAAAAAATCCAAATTCTATTGAGCTATTCAATTGTAAGCAATACAGTTGATTTTGCTTAATTGGGACATGTTGGGACTAGTCCATTTTGGCCCAATTAAGTGGCTGCCTCCAATTAAATGAACTAATAATAAATTCTAAAATAAAATATGTAATATGTAGGTAAATAAATAAGTAGGTAAAAATATAATAATTAGGTACTTATTTTAATGCTTTACTAAAATAGGTACCTAATTATTAGCTTTTTAGTGAACTCCTTTGACTTTGCATTCAACACTGGACTGCTGATATTCACGCTTCACCTGCTAACTATTGAAAACCATTGATCTAATGCTTCTTCAACTTCTGAATTTCTTAACTATAGAAATCCATTGATCTAATGCTTCTTCAACTTCTGGATCTACTATAGAAATCTATTGATCTAATGCTTCTTCACCTTCTGGATTCTTTTATCACGCTTTCTTTTGGATGTTCCCGAAATTTCTTTCTGTAATGCCCAATCGAAATCCATTGATCTAATGCTTCTTCGACTTCTGAATCCTTTCCATTGTGCTTTCTTTTGAATTCTTTGACTTCTGAATCCTTTCCATCATGCTTTCTTTTCGCTGTTCCATTCGACTTCTGAATCCTTTCCATCACGCTTTCTTTTCGATGTTCCTTTTCTTTCTGTAATGCCCACTCCTTAAGCAGTTGATTTTCTTTTTGTAGAACTTCTTCGACTTCTGGATCCTTTCCATAACGCTTTCTTTTGAATGTTCCTAGAATTATCTTTCTGTAATGCCCACTCCTCACGCAGTTGATTTTCTTGTTGTAGAAAACGCTCTGTAATGCCCACTCCTCACGCAGTGAATGTTCCTAGAATTTCTTTCTGTAATGCCCACTCCTCATGCAGTTAATTTTCTTGTTGTAGGAGATGCATCTATGGTAGATTTTGGTACACAAGTTATATCGTTTTCTTTTCATAGGAGATGCGTCTATGGTAGATTTTGGTTTATTTCAGGGAGTCAAGTGTAGTCTTTTGATTTTGATACACCAGTTGTATCAGTAAGTCTGTGTAGGAGAAGCGCTATGATAAATTTTGGTATACCAGTTATACCAGTGGTCTACAATGGCTTGTATTAAATGGCTGGCTTTTAATTTTATCCAGCAAAGCAATATTATTTGAAAGTGTAAAATTATGTCTTGGCATCTTGGCAAAGATTTAAAAGTTTTAAATTAAATTAACACTGTAAATGAATATTGCTAGATACAGTATATAGTAAAGGTAGACTCTTAAGCAGGCACATACTTGCCAGATGCACGACAATAGATAACTGATTAGCAACACACTGTGTTACCAAATAATAGTGTACATAGTGTTATCATACTTTTGAAAAATCCCTAAAATATATCAAAAATTGCTAAATTTCTTTTCTGCTATTGTCGCAGTTAAGCATTTAAATTATGTATTAATTTATTAGTTTGGTTTTTGTTCTTTGAGATTTGGCCCAGTTAAGTGGCTGCCCCAATTAACCGGTGGCCCAATTAAGCAGAATTGACTGTATTTATTTAGAAGTAATTTAAAAATATATATTTGAAAGTTTTAAAAAAACTTTTTTTAACTCTCAGTTAGGAATTCTAAAACTGAAAACTGACAATTTTTAAACTGAATATTCAGCAGTGGATGAAAATAAAATTGCTGAATATTATGGTGAAATATGCTTAATTCAGATATTACTTTTTGATTTTTCTAATAGAAAGAAGTGGGTAGTTTTTGATTGTACAAAGGATCTCAAAGCATTTTGGAATTAAAATTCAAATATTAAATGCTGTATTGCAAATCTTCAAAGTATTTCAAATAGTCAAAATATTTTTTTATGAATTTAATTAAATGCATTAGCATACTATTATAATATTTTTATTTTGTAATGTATGTCAACATTTAAAATAAAAACTGCATTATAATTTATATTATGTATATACAGGAATACCTTGTATAGTGCAGTTTTGAACAATGTAGGTTTTGTCTAATGTGGTTTTTATTATTACCAAGAAGATTGATTATTACACTCATCAACATTGGCAACACTGGTTGGCGATCCCCAAGCACCACAGATGACAGTCATGAGTCATGTTTATGTAGTAGTTTTTCAATTGGCTCTCACATAGATACATTCTTTCCCCACAGCGTTTTATTATTTACAGTAATATTAGTATTTAATATTGTTTTATTATTTAAATATGGGAGAAGAGAGACAAAATAAAGAAGACACTGTTGGAGTAACAAAAAGAAAATGCAAGTGGTTGACATTAGAGAAGAAACTTAAAATTATAAAATGTCACGAGAATGGTGCTTCATTTGCTAAAATAGCATGGGAGAATTCAATGATTGAGACTTAATGTTTTCTATAACTTTTATATAAGTTTAAAATGATTTTCTTTGTTATTTAGTTAATAAAAATAAATATATATTTTTCATATTTAAACATTTTTATTATTATTAATCTTTGCAATAAAAACAAATTACATTGAAATCCATTATAAATAGACCTTGAACAGTGCGGTTTTGCATAGCGCGGACATTCCTTGGAACCAATTAACTGAGTTATACAAGGTATTCCTGTATTTTATTCAAATTATTATTTATGTATAGTTATAAAATAACATAAATGTTTATCAATAGATTTTAGTATAAGATCAATAAAATCAAAGCCCAAACTAAAATAAATGAATTACAATAAAATTTTGTTTTGGTTTTATCTGACTGAGAGGAAAGCAAGCTATGTTATACCTGTGACCTGAACAAGAAAGGAAATATTAATAATAATTCTATATATGCTAACTATGATATTTCTCATATTTTCATATATAGGGTTGTTCTGAAAGTAATTTCGTTTTTTTCACGAGAATGAACAATTTTTTTATAATATATAAATATTTTATTTAATTATATATTTACTATTTTGGTTTAATACATTTTGCCATCTTTCTGGGGTAGCATGATTCCATACTCATAGAATTTCTGATCTTTGCTTGCAACCAAGATGATTTTTGACATCCTCATTTAAACTAAATGTTTTGCCATCTAAATAATTCTGTAAAAACTGGAATAAGTAATAATCAGAGGGTGCCAGATCTGGCAAATATGATGGGTATGGTAGCTCATCTCATCCAAGCTGTAACCAGGGCTGGGGAGCTAGCTTGAAATAGGTTATGCTCTGGCACCAGCTCCAGAGCCACAGTATATTCCAGCTATGGCTTCATCTTTCTGGTGTTTCACCCCTTCAAAGCCAAGTGACTGTTCTTGGACTGCTCCTGGTTCGGTTTTACTAATCAAAAATTAACATTAATTTATTAATTGACATCATTAAAGGGGACGGACCTTTGTTAGTAAGAGTGGTCTATGCTTACAACTCACATTAATCGAATATTTGCTTGCACTAATCGAATATGGCATTATTCGAACTCGCACTAATCGAGGCCTACCTGTATATATTTAAAGTTTCAATAAAATATTTATTTTGGTAAATGGCATTAATATATCAGTAACTAAAAATCAAAGATCACGTAATTTATTGATTTCAAATTTTTATCGAATTTTAAGTGCTAAAGTCGGGGTAAGCTTATACATGTATTGTGCATTTTTACTGATTTTCAAACTCTTAAAGTCGGGTCAGCTTATATTCGAGTATATATACTAGATGGTTAGGAGCTGGAGCCAGCAGAAATTTTAATGGCTCTGGCTCTGGCTCCACTGAATATGATCAGCTTAGCTCTGGCTCCAACTCCGGCTCCTCCAAAACTTCCTGGCTCCATGGTTCTGGGTTCCAAGTCAGGCTCCAGCTGTCCTGGTTGTAACAACTTCTGGCAAGTCATCAAACTTGTATATAGTTTGGCATTGTCAAGGTAAAACACTATGCTTTTTCTGTTAATCAATTCTGGCCTCTTCTGTTTGATGGAATCACTCAATTTGTCCAATTGGTGGGAGTACACTTCCAAATTAATTGTGGAATTATCTAGTAGAAGCTCAAAAAAACAATTCCCTTGAAATCCCACCAAACAAAGAGCATCACATTTTTGATGAATATCAGGTTTCAGAGTGCTTTGAGCCAGTTCATTTCTTCTGCTCCATGATTGCTTGCATTCAACTTTGTTGTAAACAATCTGTTTTTCATTACCAGATATGATCTGCTTCTTTCTGAAGTGAGTCATAACCAGTGAAGAAAAACAGATTCATTTTTATTCACGTGAAAAACAGATTCATTTTCATTCACATGAAAAAAAGGTTCATTTTCTTTACGTTTAAATAGCAAATCACAGATGAACACGATGGAGCTAATCTTTCTTTGAAACAAAACCAAGTCATTTCAGTTGTTCATGAACAGTCAAATTCAAGATGGAGCTAATCTTTCTTTGAAACAAAACCAAGTCATTTCAGTTGTTCATGAACAGTCAGATTCAAAAAATTTCAATCTTGTAGCAATTTCTTGTGTTGTTATTCAGCAATTTGCTTGAACCAATATCTTTATTTTGTCATCATCAGCTTCAACTAACTTTCCAGCATGTGGTGCATTTTTAATATCAAAATTGTCAGAATGAAATTTTGCAAACCAGTTTTGGCACTGGCATTCTGTTAACACATCATCTCCATACATTTTACATAACTTTTTTCTTGCTTGATCAGAATTCTTATCTATTCAGTAATAAAGAGCAAAACATGCCGAAAATCTCCATTTTATTTTCCATTTTGATATGACACAAAAAAAAAACAACTACACAGAATCAAAAAAAAAATTTTTGTAAATTAACCTTGAAATGTCATTGTCAAAATATATAATGACAGTAAAATTTAGAATGAGATTGGCTGGTTAAAAATGCAACTAAAACACTCATGGAAAAAACGAAATTACTTTCCTAACCACCCAATAGTATATTAATTCAAATTTATATGATGATTTGCAACTTGATCAGAAATCTAGGAATGGATAAATTTCATAATGACCATTGATTTTAGTCTCTTTGGATCATAAATGTTTTTTTGAAATAAATTATTTAAAAGTATAGTTTTTATTGATAATGAATGTACAGGTATATCTCCTATAACATGGTAGATAGGTTCCTGAAAAATACCATGTTATATGAAACCGTGTTATATGAGACCTGGAGCCAATACAAAAAGATGATTTATGTTCCAAAACCAATTAAAAACAAATAACTTTCTTCAATTTCATACAAGAAATTTAATTTCTATTAAGAATAATAATAACAAGAAACATAAAGAAAGAAAATATATATATTTTATACCCTAAAAACCAATATACATAAAACAAAAGGAAAGAAAAAAGTATACAGTCTATATAACATTCATTTAATAATTATACCTTCCTTATTGCTGTTCAGTTAAAACAAGGTTTTTTTCTTTTTAACAATATCAACTTCACTTTTTGAACTTTTTTTATGCATTTACAGTTTGTATATCTTTAGCTCTCTTTACATAATTTGTAATCTAACCTGCTACAATCCACTAGAAAATAATCGTTCTTAATGAAAGTATTTTGTATTGGAGAAGAGTAAATGTAATTTTCTAAATGTCTAAGTAAAAACTGTGTTATAGAAGTGTTATAATAGTTATAGAACTGTGTTATAAGAGGTTTTCTGCAATTTTCAAATCATGTTAGAGTGGAACTGTGTTATAGGAAGCCTTGTTATAGGAGAGATACCTGTATTTTAAAATTGTATTTGATATGTAGCAATCTTAATTTTGTTTCATAAATTTGCATGACTCTTAACCTATTAATAGAATGTTACAGAATGGTGGAATTTTGTCCCATGTACCAAAGCTCCTCTTAATTTGGCATTTAATTCAAAAGGTTGATCCATAAGTCATCCTTTACTTTTTGATTTTTGGTTTTCTTTATAATAAAAAATTGCAAAGATACAATGTCCAAAATCACAATAATACTACTAAACATATGAAACTGCAAATTCCAGAGTCTGATTTAGTCTGGTCATGTCTTTAGCTCTCCAATATAAATCTGAACTTAAATCTAACACAGCTATCAGAAACAACCCACAACTGGAACTTCAGGGTTATTAGTGAAATAATGAAAAAGGGTAGGAACTAAATTAAGAAAACTAAATAGTCCACTTATAACTAATAATTAAATAATCACAAAAACACTTATTTTAAATTCAACAGTTTACATTTTCTCTATAGTCTGTATGTGTTTATTTAATTTTTTCTTTGTTTTTTAAATAAATGATTAAAGAAGACTTTTTATTTTTAGTGTATGGACCCAGGTGTTGGATCGTCAGCAGTGTCATCTTCAGTTGATATTAATACCTCTTTCTTATTTTGTACCACCAGACCACATGGTAGATGTAACAAATAATCATATCACTAGTCATCCGGCCATGCAAGTAATATATGAAGAAACATCAAAAGTTTGGATTAATGTAAGAAACTACACTTTATTTTAATAGCATGCAACAATTAATTGCTGATTTCCTAACTTAGAATTATCAAAGTCTTTATAAAACTGTTGTGTAGGTATTTTTCAATATACTATGTATACTTGTGTATAAGCTGAGGATTTTTTTCTAAAAAATTTTTTTAAAGAAGGGAGTTAGTTATATCCAGAACAATCAAAATTAGAAAATTTTTTTGCAAGATTGTAAAATTTACCAGCTCAAACTTGATGCGTTCCCATTGCTGCCACCATATTTATTCTTAACAAAATCTTTCAATTTTTTTTATTAAAAAAAAATGTGAATCTGTATGACTGATCATAAATTAATATTTTTTAAATAATTAATTATTGGATACTGCACAAATTTGATCAAAAATATATGAAACTTTCACATTATATCCTTTTCATGCTAGTAATGCATCTTATGGTAGTGCAGGATGTGCCATATTTATTTCTAAAAATGCCTATTTCTTTTCAGTTATATTATTAAAAACATATAGATGTATATTAATATTCATATTTGAATAAATTCAAAAGTATTAATTTACTGAGTGCTTCACAAATAAAATTGGGAATGTATAGATTTTTTTTAGGAAGTTAACATGGCTGTCATTAATGCATATATCGTCAATTAATATTAAATGGAAATATAATGATTTCCAATGTGTTTGATTAATAATATTTTTTTAATTTCAGGTAGTTGTAATTATTTAGAAAATATGGGATGTTATTTTGTAGCTGATTTTGGACATCTGATTTACACTTCCAACAATTATGGCCATGCTGACTGTCTTTCCATTTCTGTCAGTTATTGCAAAATTTCCATTGCTTATTTTGATTCTGATTTTTTTTATAGTTTAAACTTTGCTAACTATTTTTTGTCAAAATGGTGATAAATTTTAATATTTTGATAATTTCTGCCAAATTTCATTTCAATAAAATAAGATTGTAGAGAAATGCAGATGGACATGGCATGATTGTGTCCATTCACATTTTCCTATCCAATTTTTTATTTGCATTGTTTCAATGCTGTAAGTCTGGATTTTGTTTAAATGGTTTTATTTATTCCAATAGTGAACAAGATTGGAAAATTTTTTAAATTATAAAAGAAATCGATTTATTTCAATGACTGTTATATTGTTCTAATACTTGAAAGTTGGAGATTGGATTATACATTAGTTTCACACATTTACTGATTTTTCAAACTCTAAAATAGGGAGCCAACATATAAATGGATCAGCTTATATATGAGTATATATGATACTTAATAATTAGAAATGAAACAATGACAAGTTGAATTAATTAATATCAATATTATAATTTGAGATTTAAATTTTGAATATTTGAAACTTCTTGTTAGCAATTAATATTATAATTACAAAGTGGAAAACAAAAAATCTTTAGAAAAAGCATATACAGAATAGAAACTATTACATACTCATATTCTTCTCTATGGAAACTGACAAATTGCAAGATTTCCTAAAGTTAATAAAATCCACTCTACTTTTTTGAGAAAAATAATACAAATATCACAACACTTAAACAAACACAAAGATTGTTTCTGTTTAAGTACTGAGGTGTTTGTATTATTTGCATTATTTCAAAAGGTGTAAATCAAAAGGTTATTTCAAAAGGTAATTAATTTTCATAATATTAAAAAAAATATAATAAAATTCTTGGTTTTTTTCACATAAATAATCAAACTTGCTTAAATTAAAAATATGAACATGAAAAACATTCAGTGCATAATCATTATATCTAATTTAATTTAAATTTATTCTATTTTTTTGTTTTTTAATAAAATGAAATTCTGGTTTTTTTGTAAATTTATCTATAATTATATCTACGAATTCTAATGACAATTAAACATTTCAAAGTATGATTTGTTACTTCTTTCACAAGAACACTATAAGAACACTTCAACCTAGCAAAATTCAACTTTGGATGGCACCAAAGCAAACAAAGAAACTCATCAATAAAAGTGATTGAATGTTATAACAATGAAATATACTATATCTAAACTCTATGATTTTAAATTATCTCTACAAAAAGTAGAGATAATTTATCATTATTGATAAATATGGAAATTTATCAATAATGATATTTATCATTATTGATAAATATCATTATCATTATAAATATCATTATCATTATCATTTATCATTATTGTTACCAAATTGTAAATTGGTAACAATAATGATAAAAGTACAGTAATTTATACAATGATGATTTTTATGGAAATAAGCCATTTTGTTTACAATTCTAAATGAGTTAATTGTAATTACAATGAATTTTCTGCTAAATCTTTGTTTTTCACATATAATAGTATAAAAGTGATTATTTTAAACAAATGAAGAAGAAAATATTGTATTTTCCTGGACTCATAACATCAATTTATATGCAACATAAAATTTCTATTGTTTATATAACATGTCATGTTATTGTTTATTTAATTTATTGACTTAATATAGATATTTGCAAAATTAGCTACAAAGAATACAGTTCGGTGACAAATAGGGGAATTGGGACATTGAGTTACGTTTCTAGTGGCTGGTATTGATTGTCTGCATTTCCAATCTATCTATTGCAGAAAAACTTCTTTTGCATATTTTGATATTTTGAATAAAGATCAACTTACTAGACTGCTATATTTTCTGTATTACATTTCCAACATAAGCACATCAAAGCAACATTCTTTTATGTGCTTATGTTGGAAATTTGATATTTTGATTGTGTTTCTCTCTCTAACTTTCTATTTTTATAATGCTTCTGAACAAATTCAAAATAATGAAAAATTTCTCTGATATTTACTAGTGGATATACACTTTAATAAAAATAAAGTTGGGAAAATTATATAAGGGAGAAATTTTGAGAGTGAATGCAATAATTATGTAGATAATTATATAATCCTATTGAAATATAATTTATATTTCAATAGGAATATGATAAAAATTGTGTGACATAATTTACCATCAAATGCATGATTATTTTTATATTTAATAATAATAATAAATATTTATGAATAACTGATATTCATTCAAAGTAGACAACAGTTTATTGCAGAATTTAGATTTTTTAATTTTATTGTAATTTTGATTACCACAAATTTAAGATACAATAAAATGAATGTAGGACATTTATAAATATTTCAGGTATTCATCAATGATATAATATTGATGTTAATATAATATTTCATATATAATATATGAAATTTTGATAAGTATATAACAAGACAAAAGTTGCTTGATTTTTTTTTAGAGAGAGAGTTTGCTGGTTATTTTCAGGAAGCTGTACATTATAAACAAACAAAGTTGTACATTCAAATTTTTGAATGTAAAACGTACAAAACTAAACTTTAACTTTGTGGTTTGTTCATTATAATTGTTTACTGTAATTTTTGTACTGATATAAGTCTCAAAATCATTGTTTTATTTATTATTTTAAGATTTTCTTTTAATTACGAAAAACACTGGGAAATTGTAAATTATTTCAGGAATAAAGCTGAAATTATGCATGACTTTTTTAATTGCTTATCTCTGACCATTCTGAATAAGTGCACAAATCAGCAGGATGTCCACATAAATTAATTGGATGACATGGTGTAAAGCAGTCACTTACCATCTTGGAGGATCCAGGCTCAATTCCAAGTCCTTCACTTTTAGTTTTTCAGGAGGGATCTGAATCTGACTTGTTACTTAAAATTAACCTAATAATCACATAAAACACATATACATATCATAAATTATAAAATTAAGAGAAAAAAATGCTTTTATATCCATATTATAGTTTTATCTGCTTCAATTAATATATTTTTCTTTTAAGTTGTTAAGTTTTTTAGTATTTATTGTTTAAATCAGAGAATCTCTACACAAGTCAGGAATTGTAGATTAAATTATAAAGATGATTTTAAAAATATTTATTATGACAGAATTTTTTATGTAAAATCAAATTTCTGTAAATCAGGGAGTGGAGCTTTTGTACTATTGATTTTTATTAATTTATTGAAAATATTTTTTATATGATAAAAAGACTGGATGACATATATACATTACTTTAAATTATAATTGCTATTTTATGGCTATTGCTGAAAAATTATTCATAGCAAAAAATTTTTATGGATAGGACAAAATTTCTTTGATAATTAATAGATAAACTTATCAAGGTACTAAATAAAAACAATTTAAATTTATTGAATTAATCTCAAAAATATTGTAAATACAGAGCAGAACTTAAAATTCTAAAGTTCTCCATGTTGTCAGGTGTGAGGATTTCACTCAAGTAAAAAAGTTCTCTAGCATCCATAAAGTTTTAGTAGATATTAATTAATCCAAAACATCTTCATTTTATAGATAAAACAGATATTTTTTTGTAATTTTTAAATGTCTTAGCTTTTAGATATAGCACTCAAATTCCAGAGAAATTCATTATTCAGAGTGTCAGGTTTCAAGTATTTCAGATTAAAGATTCTGTATTATAAAAAACAATTGTTGTATTTAATCATATAAAAACTAGTTTGGCAAGCATGGATTCAGATGTTTTTAAGCTAGCTGTTAAATTCTATATCTGATTAATTTAATTAATATGCATATGTCTATTCAATTTATATTTTGCATACTTTATTTACTCAATTGTAAGTTGACTTTTATACTGATTTTCATTGTCAAAAAAATGCTCATCATAGAATTATGCTATTCGTGTTGGATTAATGTAGCAAATAATTATGCTTATCAATTTTGTATTTAGAGCTTACGATATTTACACCCACAATTTTTCTCATTTTGAAATCCTGAAGTATGGAGAAAGAAAATTATATTATAAATTTTAAATAAAAATACTATATTAAATCAAATATAAGGCAAGAATTGCTTTCTAATCACTTTTTCTGAAATAAAAATCAAACTGCAAAATAATCATTCCAATACAGTGTTTCTCAAACTTTCAGAATCTCAGTTAAAATTTTAGTAAAATCAACTCTCTCCCAAATTGCATTTTCCCTCTTAAGAAAATGCAGTTTGAGAGAAGTTATTATAATAATTTATTTGAATGTAAATAATTATGCAGCTGTTTATTTTTTAACATTTACATTGCAATAAATTATAAATATATATGAAATCTTGTGAACTGAGACAAAAATATAGAAAAAATAGAGGTAATCAAAATTAAAAAATGTCTCATACTTAAGACTTTTTCCTTATTCCTAAGATACATACTGGTACATCACTGGTACATTTTGGGAAACATGCTCTGATGGAAGCCAGAAGTTCTATCATTTGGCAAACATTTCAAACTATGCATATTTCACTGGGCTGTTTAAGTTTACAGATGTGAAATGCAATTTTAAAGTGTGAATGATCTTTATAAAATGAATTTATTATTGTTTTAAAGAAATTACTGTAAAAATATTACATATTCAAAATGATAATCCATTAGACAAAGTTTATTTATTGTCATCTAAATGCCTAGACATGTTAAGGATATTGAAAATGTATTACATCACTTGAGTAAACATGGAATGAAGGTGCCAAGCAACGTTATAGCACACAAAAAAATTTTTGTTCTTATTAAATATCAGAATAATATATAGATAATATATTATTTTATATTTTAAATTTGTATAATGCACAATACTATTTTTTAATATTTTTTTAGATAACTATGAAGTTATCTACCAAAATTTAATATAATGATGGACTGCAGTGTTGTGATCTTCATGTCTGATGCAGACAGGGCAGTCCCTGATATTTTTAATCAGGTTTGTGTGATTTTTGTTAATTCTGATCAATTAACAAATATTTGATGATTATTTTTCACTTACGCAGAATGCAGGATTTACATTTGCCAGTGATTGATATGTGCTGGCCAGATTTTCATTCCATCTGTCACCAGTGAAATATTTTTTGCATATTTTGGTTTCATTCTTCTTTCAGATCATTAAATTAATTAAATATGAATCGATAATTAAATATTTTAAATACTCAAACGCTAATTTTTCTTTTGATATAATTAAAAATCAGTGGTTAACTTACATTCAGTGTTAACTTACAATTGAGTAAATACAGAAAAGACTAATTATAAATATGAAAGCTAATTATATTTTATATTCTAAGGTTCATGATGTGCTTCATTTTTTTCAACAAGAGCATGAAGATGAACTTACATTTTTGTGGGCAAGTGAAGAAACCGGATTTCGACATTTATATTTAATAACTGTTGGTTTGTTAATGGAAAGTTTCTCTGATTACATTATTAACAGTTCATTTGAGAAACCAGAAAGTAAGTTTGCACTGGAATATCTTTAATTACTTTGCTTCATAATTTATTACAGATTTACTTTAATTTTCTTAGGTTTTTCCAGTAATAGAATTCTTAAGAAAATAGCTTTAACTGAAGGAGAATGGGAAGTTTCTGATAAAGATGTAAGCTTGAATTATATAAAGCAAATTGGAATGGAAATATTTTATATTGATAAATTATTCTTGTATATCTTTTAATCAAAAATTAACAAGTTAGTTAAATTTTATCCATTAGATTAGGTTACAGTTAATTAAATTTATTTTTAAATTTAGTGAAACTTACAGTATAAACAGCTCTTGCTATAACTGACTTGAATATATATTTTTTTAATCAAAAATAAGATGCAAAAATTTTAAATTTTTTATGATATATTTTAAGATATCATTCATTGCCATTCTGCATTTAAATAATTTATATTTAATAATTTATCTGTGATTAAAATTACTTTTATAATTAAAACTTTAATCTATAAACTTCTTTTTAATTTATAATTTATTTCAGCAAATGCCATTGAAATCACTATGTTTGCTGTCGTAGTAGGCATTATCTTTGAGGTTATCATTGTCAATTTGCAAAACATCGAAGATTCTGATCCTCCCGAATTTGTTCTTAATATTTTTTCAGGAAAAGTTGCGAAAATATTGCTTGTTAGTTCTTTTCAGAATGAAGAAATACAGATAGAAAAAACAAATTTTTGTGACGATCAAGACGAGGTAGTTGCTTTTAAACCAACAAAAGAAAAACCTTGGAATATTGTTGGCCAAATATTAGACAGATTTCTCTTTCTTATTTATCTGATAGTTCTCTGCTCAATTTTAAAACAATTCAAGTAATTATATAAAATTAAATTATTGATATATTTTATGATTTTGTGTATTAAATTTTTATGTATAAATTCATTACATTTTTTAATTATATTAAATTTTACTATTATTTATCAATTATTCTGTCATTGCGAATGTAGGAAAAAAGTTTAAAATTAATTTTGAGTCTCATTTATACGATTTTTTTATTTGGTGTCATTATTATTATATTATTTTAATAAATACATATTTAAGAGGACTGTAAAAATTATATTTTATTGCTGTTATCACGATTCTAATTGAAATTATCGTTTCTAAGTAGAATCAGCATATATATTAATTATAGAAGAAAAAATTGGATAATCTTCAATATTTTTAATAGTAATGTTGTTAAAACTATCGAAGTTTTCAGTTTATTGCACATTCTAATATAATGCAAACTGAATCATCATAATCAACCGTTATCAATCCACTGCAGGATGAAGGTCTCTTCAAGCAATTTCCAGTTCTTCCTGTCTACGGCCTCTCTGGTCCAATCTTTGATGTAAAATTAACAATCTCATCCTCTCCCATCTGTAATGTGGTCTCTTTCTTGGTCGTTTTTTATCCCTTGTATCCAGTGAAGTATTGTGTAGTATTTATTAGCGTTTCTAAAAAGAGAAGAAAATTTTCTTAATTACTTTAAAAATTAATATTTCAAAATTATAAATTTTTAAGGTATTTTTGATTTGTAAATATATTTTGTTTCTACAACTGACAAATATAAATTTTTCAGGAATAATGATAATGACAACTGTATTAATTGCAAATGAATCATGACAGTATCTTATAGCTTACCTGTGCTCTTTTAAAATTCTAGTCTCTAATTTTAAAATTCTAGTTCTCTTTTAAAATTTAGAATTTTAAAAGAGAATAAAAAAATAAAATATTCTTTACGAATTTCGAATATATTTTATTGATTATTTATGATGTTTTCATTAATAAATTTCTTGCTTAAAAGCAGAAAATTTATTATTAACAATTTCAATATTTTGAATAATATTGTAAATGGTGTTTAAATGACGAATTTTGCGAATCTCAAAGTTATCAACTTTCAATCTAGCAAATACTTCTATAGGTCAGATATAGAATGATATATAATAAATTATAAATCAATATTTTGCTCGTTAATATGAAAATATAAGATTCTAAGAAAGGAATATCATTTATGTTGTCTTATTTTCCTTAAATTAAATTAATTAATTTAACATCAAAATTTTCTCGATATTTAACAGTTTAGATTGTTGTTAAACTTTTATCTGTGAAAAATATAATTTTTCTTGACTCCAATGATATAAACAAACCAATATTTTCTGGTAAATCAACAGGGAAGTTACTCAATAATTGTTGAGGAACGATAGTGGAGCTGAAATTTAGACTGAGGTTGTAAACAGATGAACCTCAGATATCAAATGCAGATGCAATTACTTCTGTGAATTTTCTCGCTAATTGCAATCGCAAATATCGAAAAGTCATAATAGCGAATAGCAGAAGGCTTTTACGACATCAGAACGAGAGGCTTAGAATAAACCCAATAAAAAATTGCACAAATCGTTTAGAGGTATTCGATCCAGTGCTCTCTAAATTTCTATTATCTTCGACCAGAATCCAATGATGGGTCAAAAGAAGGAATTCAAATTTCCAAGAGAAATTTGGACCCAATTCTTGAACCAATCTTATTGGATCTCGAACGTTCTTAAAACAACCTATAGGAGATCGTATAGTATTGTTGTATAAATAATGTTGTTAATATTGTGCTTGTATTTGTGTTCTGGTGTCAACATCACCACCACTTCATTTTCTGACGTCGTAACTATAAAATTCTCTCTCTCTGGAATTCAGATAAGAATTTTATTCTTCCATAGAGTCATTCGGTTGTTCTATAATGTTATTACTAATATATCAATATTTTCGGCCTATTGGCTGTTTTTCCCTTCCTGAATTAAGAAAATTGAAATTTATGATACCGATGTCGATGACTGTATTCAAGAATACAGTTTATTTTCTTCTCAATTTTGTAAATACGATACACGTAACTTGTAATAAAGGATAAAATTTCATTTTATTTTTTATTGAAATTTGAAAATTCGTTAAAAAAAGGTGCCCTTCCTGTATCGGTTCGATTTTCTCTTAAGGATGTGACATACAGATGAACCCCAGACACGAAGCAGAGTAAGAAAGCAACTCTGCTCGGATATTCGCGTACAATGTCGTGGATTATCTTTTACCATGCGCTGCTCGCGTTAATTCGCATAGCCGTGCAAAAGATGAAAAACTTGAACTTTGACCAATCAACATGCGTGTACATACGGTGCGGCAAGACACGAAAGAAGCAATCAACCAATAGAAACGAATGCTTCATAGACTTAGAAAATGGCAGAGATTATATCTTATGGTGAGGATTCTGATATTAAATTTCTGTTAGAGGTGCAAATAAAATTGTATTTACATCCTCTTTTCGTGGCTTGATGATGAATCGAAATACAGCATCACTTTGCAATATCATCAACTCTGCAAGCGACATCTGTCGACGAATCCATGAAAACATGAGAAATAATGCTGCTACAATATAGACAAGTTATACGCAGTGCAACGCGAAGCGAGCCATCTCTGGTTGATAGCGGTGCTTCTTTAAATAATAATTTGTATAATCAATACACTTTCTTTTCTGAGGACATAGTTTTTCCATTTCCTTTAAAATTATAAATACAGTAATCAATTCAAAATTGTTATATAAAAATTATAATTTAAAAATATTTTTTTTGCATTATCTGAGAAATATTATGCAATCATCTAACAAATCTTAAAAAAACATATCAATATGTTTTCTAAGGCTATCTCATGTTCTAAAATTTGTTGATCAGCCATTTTACCTGTACAATTACACTTATGTCACAACAACTGTGATTGGTAGTCAACGTATTACTTATTGGTTTGCTATTGGTTGCTGCAGGCAGTTGTTTACCGCTAACGCTTCATTGAATTATTGAATGGGAACGTATACTGGGCATATCGGCGTTTGTAACGCGTTAGCCTGCGGCGGCGCAGCTCAAGTGGGAATCCGCCTTTACGGATTTTTTCTTTTATGTTTGCTTCGCGCCACCACGCTTCACATCTCTTGCCATCTTATCACGGTCTTAACGTTTGTCCATGGAATACATAACTCTCAAGGTCAAATGTCAAAAAACTTCAGAGGGCGGTTCTAAAAAAAAAAAAAGAAATATCTCGATTTTAGTGTAATCTGAATTGTGAAAAAATGCAGATTTGCAACTTTACTTTTAGTGAAAATTTTTATTTTCAAATAATTACAAGGAAAAAACTGTTTGTCAAACAGTGTCTTTCATTCAAATCATAAATATTGTTTTCTGGGGAGAGATTTTAGAATTATATAAATAATTCTAACATTGGAACTTTTATGACGTCATTCATTGTGTCATATATCATAAATTGTGATATTTTGTGATGTCATCCATTATTATTTCGTAAAAGGGAACTTTTGTAAAGTCATTGCTACTTCATATTGATGTTACCCGCTGATGACGTTCTAGGATGCCATATATGGCACGTCATATATTAGAATTTTTGATATCATTCATTCTTATTTTATAATGACGCCACACAATGATAACATTTATGATATTCCCATTGTTACGTCGTGATGATATCATGCTTGTGAAATTATGGTCTTGCCGATGTCATTCATTGTAATGTCAACAAATGTCAAAACAACAATCTGAAGGATTTAGATATACAGTGGATTCCGTTTAATTGGGACACGTCGGGCCAAGCCATTTTGTCCCAATTAAGCGGCTGTTCCAATTAAACGAAGTAATAATAAATTCTAAAATAAAATATGTAATTCGTGGGCAAATAAATAATAGGTAAAAAATAATAATTAGGTACCTATTTTAATGATTTATTAAAATAGGTACGTAATTATTAGTTTTTTTAACGATCTCCATCTTCAATACTGGGCCGCTGATATTCATACCTCGCCCTACTATAGAAATCCATTGATCTAATGCTTCTTCGACTTCTGAATCCTTTGCATCACGAAATCCACATTGATTCTAATGCTTCTTCGACTTCTGAATCCTTTCCATCACGCTTTCTTTTGACTAATGCGCTTCTTTGACTTCTGGATCCTTTCCATCATGCTTTCTTTTGAATGTTTCCTTCTTCGACTTCTGAATCCTTTCCATCATGCTTTCTTTTGGATGTTCCTCACACCTTGCCTGCTTACTATAGAAAACCATTGATCTAATGCTTTTTTGCCCGCTAACTATAGAAAACCATTTGATCTAATGCTTCTTCGACTTGTATCTTAACTATAGAAATCCATTGATCTAATGCTTCTTCAACTTCTGGATCTACTATAGAAATCTATTGATCTAATGCTTCTTCACCTTCTGGATTCTTTTATCACGCTTTCTTTTGGATGTTCCCGAAATTTCTTTCTGTAATGCCCAATCGAAATCCATTGATCTAATGCTTCTTCGACTTCTGAATCCTTTCCATTGTGCCTCTGACTTCGTCTTCAACACTGGACCGCTGATATTCACGCCTCGCCGCTAATTATAGAAAATCAATTGATCTAATGCTTCTTCGACTTCTGGATCCTTTCCATCACGCTTTCCTTCCGATGTTCCTGGAATTTCTTTCTGTAATGCCCACTCCTTACGTAGTTGATTTTCTTTTTGTAGGAGACGCGCTATGGTGGATTTTGGTTTATTTTAGCGAATCTACGATAGCTTGTATTAAATGGCTGGCTTTTAATTTTATCGAGCAAAGCAATTTTACTCGAAAGTGTGTAAAATCCTTTTTTGGCATCTTGGCAAAGATTTAAAAATTTTAAATAAAATCGACACTAAATGAATATCTCTAGATACAGTAACGGTGGACTCTTAAGTAGACGCACACTTGCCAGACTCACGACGATAGATGACTGATTCTCATCACACTAGTGTTGCCGAATATAGTATTGTTATGTATAATTTATTGCATCTTGGCAAAGATTTAAAAATTTTAAATAAAATCGATACTGTAAATGAATATCGCTGGGTATAGTAACAGTAGACTCTTAAGTAGAGTGCCAGACTCACGACGATAGATAACCGATTCTCATCACGCTAGTGTTGTCGAATACAGTATGACGATAGATAACTGATTCTCATCACGCAAGTGTTGCCGAATACAGTATTGTTATGCCATCATGCTAGTGTTGTCGAATACAGTATTATTATGTATTATTTATCAGCGATGATATTTACTTATAATTTTACTAAAGAATGGATGTTTATATTAGTGTGTTGACAATGTGTATATAATAGGATGCAAAGAAACGACCCACTCCATTGTGTTAGTCTGTATTGTCTTGTAGAAAGGTTTAACCTGAAAAATTACCGGTATTAATAAAATCTTATAATTTTTATATATGGATTTTTTTAAGAAAGCACACAACAAAAATTAGTGTACATAGTGTTGCCATACTTTCAAAAAATCCCTAAAATATATCAAAAATTGAAAATTTCTTTTCTGCTACTGTTTAAATTATGTATTAGTTTATTAGTTTGGTTTCTGTTGTTTGATATTTGGCCCAATTACGCAGCTGCCCTAATTAACTGGTAGCCCAATTAAACGGAATCCACTGTATTAAATAAATTAAATATACAGTATTTTTTACAAAACAAATTTTAACGACAAAATAAAAATAATTACCTAATTATCTAAAATACAAGTCTTTATTTGTGTGCATATACTAAAATATTGATAAATTTGAATAAAAATGAATGAAGAGGAATCTGAAACAAATATATATTATATTGAAGTGCGGTGCATGACATAAAATATCGGTTTATCGGCTGCCGGCCCATATTGATTTATTAACAATGATATTTATTTATAATTTTACTAAAGAATGGATGTTTATATTAGTTCGTCAATAGTGTGTCGACGATGTGTATGTAATAGGATGATAAGGAACGACCTCGACAGTGTGTCGACGATGTGTATGTAATAAGATGATAAGAAACGATCCATCCATTGTGTTAGTCTGTATTGTCTTGTAGAAAAGTTTAACCTGAAAAATTACGTATTTGTCTTTTGTAGAAAGGTTTAACCTGAAAAATTACCGGTACAATAAAATGTTATTATAATTTTTATATACGGATTTTTTAAGAAAGCACACAACAGGTATTAGTGAAAGTAGTGTTGCCATACTTTCGAAAAATCCCTTAAATATATCAAAAATTGAAAATTTCTTTTTTGCTACTGTCCCAGTTAAGTGAAAAGTTGTCTCAATTAAGCGTTTAAATTACGTATTAGTTTATTAGTTTGGTTTCCGTTCTTTGACATTTGGCCAAATTACGTGGCTGCTCCAATTAACCCGTGACCCAATTAAGCGGAATCCACTGCATATTTTAAATTACGACTCCCAAATGTTGTCGGCCAGATGGCCGCGGTGGAAGCATGCTGGAGAATCTGATTTTAATTTGTGGGTCTCATGTCTCCAGATAGTTGAACCCCATCTTCCACACGAATGGCCACATCAAGGGTGTGGACATCCCGTGCTGGGCACGGAAATGCCCGTTATTTAGTATTCGCAGAGTATAAAACAGCGTATTACCAAAAAATCTAACCACCTGATGGCCGACACCATCACGGTGTATTCAATAGTTGGCCTATGGCAAGTATTCGGATGTTCCGCCACTTAATAAGATTTAATTGAAAAACAGTATGAAATAAAACAGAAAAGAAAAAAGAGTCAAAAGATCTCAATTATTAAAAAGTAAATAAGCCTCTGCAATTTCTATTTTTTTTCTTAGCATCTTTTCATTTCAGCGAATATTAAGCGGCCAAATATTTCAATGCATTCTACGGGCCGCTCATATATGGTTAGGTTAGTTAAGCCGCTATATCGCACGAGGAGGTATTCTGCATCTGGCAGCGGCCATTTATAGAGCCCATCACAGGCTGTCAAATATCCATGATGGAGTCAACAGGATGGTTGGAGGATGGGGTTCAATGAGTCGGTTGCGGATCCCTCCTGAAAAACTGGAAGTGTGGGACCGGGATTTGAACCCGGATCCTCCAGAGTGATAAGTCACAGCTTTACCAAACTGTCATTCGGCCGACCCATCCAAATACCTGGTATGGTCAGGTATGTGGTCGGGTGAAGGATGAAGTTCAAAGAACAGGATTCGGACCCTTCTTGAGAAAATTGTTGAAGGTGTAAAACCCTAGAATTGAACCTGAATTCTTTAGGATGGAAGCACAGCATGCTTCCATTACGGTCATCCAGCTGACTAATAATTTCCATTATATGTAACATGCAGTGCCGGATTAAGTTAGTGTGGGGTCTGATTGGAAATTATAGGCATATTCTGATAGTTCTATATACGCTAAAATAATTGGCAAACTTTTTTCATTAGATTAAGTTTATATAGAAATATAGATTAATTAGAATCAATGTGATTTTACATAAAAATACATGGAGGTAACTCAAAATATGGCTTATATGTATAAATAAAATAAGTAACGTTTATAAATAAATATGCATTTTTTAATTAATCTTTTGATTGTTATGGACACACAAAAGCGTCCACCTAAAAATATCGGTATGGACTATGGATCCACATATACGTCAACAATTGTTTCTTTGATTATTGTATTTTTCAATAAAAATACAAAAATCAATCGTATCGATGAGTTCGAGATAGTCACATATATTTAATTTGCTTATCAATTATAATAAATAAAAAATTTATTTGTATCCGAAGCACTTTCTGTTTGATTGAATGTTACTTTCATCAAATAACAAACTTATTGCAGTAACATTGCAAAATAATATAATGATGATATACATGTTATAATAGAGAGATTTTCGTCTTTTCATTTTGGACAAATTAAATAAACATATGAAAATACACAAAAAATATTAAATTAATACTTATTTAAGAAAATTAAAAGGAACTTCAAAAACATCATTAATTTCATCAAACAAGGTGCAAATATAATTGATTCATTCTCTCAAAAATAAAAAACTACCTGATGAATTATATTTTGAGCAGATTTTTGGAATATTTTTAAAGTGACCTGAACATTTTTAAATTCTCTGCATATCCAGGAAAAATCAAGATCTATGGAGTTTTTTTGAATGATTTACTTTAAAATGATTATAAACTATTTTTTGCGATTGGCTATATAATCACCAATTATCAGTAATAACAGTAGAATCTTCGATTAACATTCCTGGTAAGAACAGATTTAATGATTCACTTGTTGGATATCATATCATATTTTTTAAAAATGCTCACTCGTTATCTGCCATTTCCACTTATAACCCATTTCCTACTGCTAAGACTCTTCCGCCTTATAAGTATTTACGAGTAAAAATGCGAATTTCATATACCTCAGTCATAAATCCAAGATCAACTAATAACCTTCTATTATTCATTTAACTGTGAAACGCTTTTCGATATTTTCTAACAACATTTACATATAGTAGGCTTATTTAATTCTAATTAAAAATCCATTCAACCACCGTTAATTTATTTGAGTCATCTGATCGAAGTACTCAGAAAAGATTTTTAGAATATTAGTTAAGAATATATTGGAATCTATAAAAGTAGTGATAAATTTAAATAGAAAATTTTCCCACATGTTCAAGAGATAAAATAAAATCGATTCATTCACATTTAATTTTTTCAAGAAAAATATTTTTTTTTTTTAGTGGATATACAAAATTAGATGTTTGAAGGCTAGAGTGTAAAAGTCCAGCCATAATAGTAAATCTAAACCATTATTCTTCGTTTATTAGTCTTTTCATGATTTTATTTTACCTCAACTCAATGCCCGATTGAGTGCAATCGGTCCAATCGGCTTAGATCCGTCCCTGGTAACATGTGGCAGTTATTTCTTGCAGGATAAATCAAATAGGAATAATATTCCTATTCCAATTTGAATTCCCATGAGTAATTCCTATATGTGATGATAAAATAAATTTATCTTCTATTTATGTTATTGTACATCACTTAGTACTAGGTTATCTATAGCCTGTGCTTCATATTCTGCAGAGATAAGTTTATTATGACATATTTTTTAAAATTATTTTAAATTTATAAAATTCATTACTTTGAATCAAATTAATAATTCTAACTTGATTTTCGATTTGTGATTAATAAATAAAAAATTTAGACAACAATCTCTCAGCAGTGACAACTAACTGCTAAATTTGAAGCTTCGATTTTGCTAATCATAACATAATTATTATGTTATGATGAGCAAAATAGTAATTTATTAATTATTAATACAATAATATTGTTAATTACTTATTAAATTATTATTATTATTATTATTATCACGAAATTTATTGCGTAATATATTATTACACGGTAAATTATTATTGCGTAATAAGCGTATCGATTTTGATCATTTTTAGCGTACACAATGTTCTAGTAGATATCAAGATACTCGAATTTAATTTAAATTGATATTTACGTAATATATCGTTTTGACAAATAAATGTCTTGCTTGATATGAAAACCGATCATTTTCAATATGGTTCCTAGAGGATTCCAATATTAGACTATGTACAGTCTATGACAGAAAGATTTAGTTTAAGTAATTATAAGACAAACAGCTCTACTAGCAAGTATAAAGTTATTTATTATGGTTTTAATTTTTTTTAATTATTTAATTTAAAGTTATTTATTATTTATTACTATAATAAATAACTTTATCCTTGCTAGTAGAGCAGTATGTCTTATAATTGGTATAAAGCAAGTAGTTTCCTGTAATATTATAATTCTTAAGTATTAATAAAAATAAAAAAGCTATTTAAAAGTATATAATCGCATTTCTATTATAACTTTTAACACGAGCACATGAAAATTACAATTTAAATAAATAATAATAAATGAAAACAGTAATAAAATCCAAAAATTTTTATAAAGTTTATTTATGACAATATCAGAGACATGATGAAGACTTCAGATTTATCGGCTATTTAGTGAAAACTTTTTAATTTGACTGTTTATGCACAAAAAACTAGTTAAATTGTTGAAAATGTGCTATTTGATATCTAATGGCAGAAAGATACACTATTCTATGCCACACACCAGACGACGTCAATTCGTCACTTTGAGATGGCAGTAACGTCATTTCGTGACACACTGCCATCTCAAAGTGGAAACAAATTATAGATAAATTTTTTGTAGTAGGGGCCCGAATAATATTTTATTGGGCGCCAAAAATTTTATGTTCCGCCACTTGAATGTTGAGCATTTACTTTGCTCAATATTTATCATTAAAATTCTATACTAAAAATCAAATTATTAAAGCTCCAAACCAGGTTATAATAAAAGAAAAACATCACGCTATATAAATGAAGAAAAGCTTTATTTCATAGTATTTTCAACCCTATTGAAGCCTCTTCAGCTGTACATAATAAATAGAATACATTAAAAATTGATCAAAACAACAAATTTTAAATGTTAATCACCATAGCAACTTTATAGGCACAACAAAAAATTAAATAAATTACTCCATTACAAATAACCAACTACTATGATATTGATTACCATAGTAATTTTACCAGTATAAAAATTCGAATAAAATTTCCTTCAAATTCAAATTCAAAATTTTACAGGATAAAAAATCAATTTGGACATAATTGGAGAAATTTACAGGGAGGAAGTTAGTTTACAATGGGAGAAATACAAATAAATATAATTTATTTTTCATCAAAGAGATAAATATTTCATCAAAAAGATAGAATCTGGCAGATACTTATATACATATGCATTGATTAATTAAATTTTTTATTTTTGGTTGATAAATTAATACAGTATTACTAATAGTTATTATTCTTTCATAATTTATCAATGCATTTCATAAAATGGATTGATTTAATAACTAGTATTAATAATTGAGCATTTTATTATACATTCATGAATGTTTTAAATTGAAATGCAATAACATGCTTAGAAGTTTTTGTTTATTAAATTATTAGAATTTAAATTTTATAAATTTATTGATGTTAATACAGATTAAAATTGGTTGAAAATTATTAAAATAGCATTTTAGAAGCTGCTTTAATAAGTAATAATAACTAAACAGAGAGTTAATTACAGCACTAGTTACCAGTCCAAATAAACTCTTTATTAAATTTCAATTTTAACACTAAAGTAACGTTTTCGGCTAAGACCTAGCCATCTTCAACTCTAACTTACAAATTAATTAGAACAAAGACGTTCTAAGAATGTACAAAACTCTATAGGTTAAATATCTATGAAAAGCAGTAAGAATTTCTCCCAATAAGTAATAATATTTAGGTTACTGGCAACTTGTTTAGATAAATTTAAGTAATCATCCATATTAAACTTTTATTATTTGAAAAGGTTATCATATTTCAGTTATTTTAATTATTAAATTCATTATTTAGATTAGCAATAATCCAGAAGATAAAATTAAAGGTTTAATTCAATCTCTTCAACACTTAGTTTATGAATATGTTTGTCGTTCATTATTCAAAACAGATCGATTAACTTTTGCTATGCATCTTATACATGGAATGTATAGTCAGCATTTTCAAGATAAAGTAAGTATAGTATTTTACTATTAAAGAATTTATGCATTATGTGGCAAATTTTAAAAAATTAAAATACTTCAAGGAATGGGAAGCTTTTATTGGAATGCTTATAACTGATGTTAAATTAGATAAAAATGAAATGAAATCTTTATTACCTGATTGGGTAGAAGAGGAAAGAGCTTTAGCAGTGACTCTATTAAAGGTAAATAATTATTCTATATTATTAAAATGAATATTTGTTTAACTTTACATACTAAATTCTTAGAGAAAAATTTTTATATTAAATATACTTTTTTATGAGAAAAGAATAAAATCGGATATTAACAAAATAAATAATGAAAATAGTTTTAATTATTTGTTTCACTTACTATTCATTATTATGAGTCATAGTTTATATTCATCACAGATGACATGAATGCAGTATGATTGATTATTGTCATCAATTTTTTAAAAGAAAATAAAATGAATTGTTCTTTCATTTTAAAAATATTAAAATTGTTGATTGTTGTAATTACAGTATATCAGTTTAGTTACATATATGGTAAAAATATATATTGATAAATACAATAAATACCATGTATACATCAATCTCCAGTTTAGCACTTAAAAACAGTAAAAAAACTCAGGACATATATAGTTTGAATATATATAAATTTATAAATCAAACTGATCATCAAATCTCAAAAATTACAACAATGTAACATTTATTGAAATACAGATCAGCTTTAAAAAAGTAATTAATAAGGGGAACTGCTTTGCCAAATTACAATTTATGATTTTAAATTCTTTTATTTCAGTATTCTAGGAATATTGTAGAATGCTTGCTATAGAATACATTTAAAGTATCTTTTCTTCATAATCAAATATTATTATTTTTGTGTTCATGCAATGATAATTTATCTTGTTAGCAAAATTATTCTGAAAAATTTTGGACTTTATTTGAGACACCACCACTATTTACAAATTTTACGGTTTTTATTCAGTGCCAAATTAAACATTTAAGCTTTGATGTTTAATTCAGCATTTATGATAATTCAATTTTACCTATACAGCCATTAATATACAATTTTTCCCAAAATTTATTCTTCTTAAACCGACAATTACTATTTTTATTACACACCCATCAGGCATTTGACCATGCTGTATATTAATACATCGATAATATATATATATATATATAACTTTTTTTTTTTATGTTGATTTATAATTAATCCAAAATTAACACAATTTAATTTGATCGCTTCCAAACTGAAAATATTATCATACTGACTGATAAAATATTAAATTATTCCAGATTAGCAAAAACTAAAAGTAAGGTAATATGATATCATCAATTTTTGCATGTTTATCAATCTTTTAAGACCCATTTCTCATACTAATATTTTTCAATTTATAAAAATTGAATAACTATCAGTAGCATTATTAAATGCCAAGAATTGATTATTTTAAAATTCAATTATTCATTAATTCAGTTTTATGAAGAACCCTTTTTCATGGAAAAATTGTAATTCAATAATAATAATCTCTGGAAAATTTTTTGCATAAAATAATTAATATATCACTTCCTTTACAAAATGCACTATACTAAAATGCAGTCCATGAAATGATTAAAGTCATAAAATTTAATAGATTTCTCTCGAAGAGATTGGAATTTCTAAATTTGATTTTTTAACAAAATTAATGAAAATGTTTTAGGTTGTAGCGGAGTAAACATAATTTCCTAAATTTGTTAAGTAAAAACCGTGTTGTAGAAGCACCGTGTTATATTAGGGTTTCCGCAATTTTCAAATCGTGTTAGAGCAAATCAGTGTTGTAAGAAGATGTGTTGTAGGAGGGATACCTGTATAAAGCTTGCTATACAATACATTTAAAGTATCTTTTCTTCATCATCAAATTTTATTATTTTTGTATTGGTGCAATGATAATTTATCTTGTTAACAAAATTATTATGGTAAATTTTGGACTCCATTCTATTTGGGACACCATCACTATTTAAAAATTCTGCGCTGTTTATCCAGTGGCAAATTAAGCTTTTAAACTTTGATGTTTAATTCGACATTTATGATAATTCAGTTATTTTAAAATATTATTATACTGATTTTATTAATGTTTAAGTGATCCCACCATTTAATTTTGTTGAGAAATGTAGGGTTAATCATCAATAAAATATTTATATAACTCTTTTTGTAATGCTTGATTTATAATTAATCCAAAATTAACCCAATTTAATCTGATCGCTTCCAAATTGAACTTATCATCATACTAACTGATAAAATATTAAATTATTCCAGATTTGCCAAACCTCATAAATTTTTGCGTGTTTCTCAATCTTTTAAGACCCAGTTCTCAAACTAATATTTTTCAATTTATTAAAAATTGTGAAACATCGGTAGAAGTATCAGTAGCATTATTAAATGCGGAGAATCGATTATTTCAAAATTCAATTATTCAATAATTTATGATGAAAATTTTTCATGGAAAAATTGTAGTACGATAATAATAATCTCTGGAAAAGTTTTCACATAAAAGAATTAATATATCACTTCCTTTACGAAATGTACTTACTAAAATGCAGTGCATGAAACGAGAAAGTCATCGAATTTAATAGATTTATCTCAAAGAGATTGGAATTTCTAAATTCGATTTTTTTAACATCGAATATAAAATTACAGAATTAGGATATAATTATTTGACATATAACTGAATATTTTAACTGAAGGTAAATTTAGAAGAGAAATTTTCTTTAATAATTAAACAATTTCGTTTCGAAATAGTCTCGACCTATCATCATTTGTTAAAAATCGTTTCCTAATTATATTATATAATTGTATTTAATTATTTAAATTATAGATATTTATATACTGAAAGATAAAATATCATGCAAAAGAAATATATATATATTTATGATGCACTGTATTAAACAATTACAACAAATCTTTTTCACCAATTCACTTTACCAAGTGATTTATTCGCTTTGATTTCCACGCTACACATCTAACAAGTAAGACGTATTCTTTCAAAATATAGAAATATATGACTAATGGCTAACAATTTCTCAAATCTCGACCGATTGAGGAATCATAAATTCCATTTTTATAACCGTTTTATTTGAGATATCCATTTACTAAGAAAAGAATATCACATTACGAATTATAATAATAATAGAATACAGGAATCTCTTAATTAGTGCGCTTAATAAATCCTCGCAATACACCGCATATATCAAAACTGCACTAATCAAACTAAAAAATCAATGGGAATAATTATAATGAATCCTGGAAGATATCAAAATCCAATACACCACATATACTATCAAAACCGCATTAATCAAACTAAAAAACCAATGGGAATAATTATATGAAAAAATTAAATGCAAACATTGGAATATATGTAATTTCACAAACGCCCAATATTTAACATATGACAACATATGAATTTCACAAATGCCCAATATTTAACGTATGACAACATATGAATTTTCGCTGTGGTTGGTTGATTGTGTTCATCTTAACTGACAACATATGTATTTTCAATGTAGTTGCCTGATTGTGTTCATCTTAATATGTGTGTAAATGATTTATGTACTTGTATGTTTTATTTCATATTTAATATCTGGGAAATGATTTATATACTTGTATGTTTTATTTCATATTTAATACCTGGGATCGCAGATTTATGTACTTGTATGTTTTATTTCATATTTAATACCTGAGGTCGTAATTAAAAATGGGGTCGCGAAAAATCTCGTAAGGAAAAATGGGGTCGTGAATGAAAAAAGTTTGAGAAACGCTGCTTTAAATCATTGAGGAATATGTATAGGTATTTAAAAATTTATAGTAAGAATTAAAATTTATTTTTCACAAAAGTAATTGCACGTCCGTAGATATGGTGTACTGTAGAGGAACTGAAGGCCAGACTGGCTATATAATATTGTAATAGTTATCATTAGGTAGTTGCCATTCACTCTAAATTTATTAATAAATAAAATTACCAACGAATTTAAAATATAACAATTAGATGACGAAAATCGTAATATTAACTGAATTAAAAAAATAAATTTATTTCAGTGCTCTAAATATGTAGACTACAATCCCCGAGATTCAGTCGCCAACGCTACAGGGTTTGCCAAAAAAAATCGCACTTGTTAAAACGGACTAATCAAATTTGGCACCGTGTATATTAAGGGAAGTCTCAAATTTTTTTGCGCACTAATCAAAACCGCATTATTCAAATCCGCACTAATCGAGGGATTCCTGTATAAGAAAAGCTACTCAACTATAGCAAAAGTGAAAATGATATTCGTTTATAGCATATTTGAGCTATAATTTAAAAAAATTTTTGCTATCATTTTAAATAAAACTGAAATGCACAAAATTATGTGTTATATATTTTATGGATTATGATTGGTTTATACCAATCGAATCTATCATAAAAAATAATAATCACTGAACAAATCATAGTATAAATATTATTGTTCCCTCGCACCGCTTGGCAGAGTCATTAGGTCTAACAATTTGTTGTTATTTTTAATTTTCAGCCATAGTTTAAATTTTATCAATTTCTAGAATATTTATATTTTATTTTTCACAGATGATTAAGATTTTGATTTAAATTTAAAAATTTAAGATTATAAAACTCTATTTGTTATAACAAATATTTCTAAACCTTTCAGCATATCTGTGTGGTTAACGATTATGGGAAGAAGAAGTTTGGTTCGAAGATACAAATAGCAGAAAACAAACAATGATTACATCTTTAACCTAGAATATTTCTAAAAATATATTGTTTGATCTAGACGCAATATTTATAAAAGAAATTTTTAGAATTATTCTTATCATTGTATAATAATGCTGATATGAAGTAATAATAAATACAATACCCAACTCATTTTGTGAATTTTTTTTAAATTTTTGTTCGTACTTCTATCTGAATAATTCTCAGTTTATAGTTCTACGATCTCTAGAAATCTAAAAATTCAAATATTAAAGAAATTATTAATATAATAATATTAATTCTGCTATATATTTTAGAAACTCTTGGCTTCAATATATTTATTTGTTATTTTTTCTTGTATTTTATTGCGCATTATTTAATACTTAAATGACAATTAAAATATAATTTTTTATATTAAACTATGCTATTTTATTTGATTTACTGTAATACATGAAAAACTAATAAAAATTTATAAATAACAATCTTTTAATTCAATTATATCTTTTGATCGATTTAAGGATAAAATTTTTTAAACCCTTCCAAAAATTACTAGGATTCTTTACTGGGGTATTGAATATTCAATTTTTACTTGTTTGTTATTCAAAACGTATAGGAAATTACAAATTACAGTATATTCTTAATATTCCAAAAATACTATAAGTAGCTAAAATGTAATGAAAACTGTATTCATAAAATATTTTGTACGCAAACCAATGTTACGTATATGTTCATTCGGTTATTATAAATGTTTATCAATAATTTATATTTATTATTTTTGCAGATTTATTACGTTAGTGATTGTACTGCTTTAGATATTAGAATATTCAATTAATAAAACTAAAATGTGTAGTTCTCTTTATTTTACAACGTTACAAAAAACCGACTTTACAATACCATGACTGTTACAACACTGACCGTTGGCCGCGCGTGTCCCCACCCCACAGCTCCCTTGGCGTGGGAGAACTCCAGATGAGTCACCACGATTTGTGACGTCACCTTACATCGTCTTACAAATGTTTATTTTTTTTCTTTGTGTTGCTATTTGTTTCTTTGTTTGTGTCAAGTAATCTTCTAAGTGATAGAATCTACAATTGTCAAACTTGGCAAAATTTTTTCTGATTTTACAGCTTAAATAACTGACATATTTAATGAGTTTTTAGAATAATTATTGCCAAAAAATTATAAATAATCTAAAGAATTCATAGAATTTAACAATTCATTCAATAGATGGCGGTATGTGTGAAAATGCCTTCAGCCTGGAGAGTTATACTTTCCTAATGACAGATACCGCCATATGTTTATAAGTTGTTAAACTTTGTGGATTGTAATTATCAATTATTTGTAATTTTAGAAAGTATATTTAAAAATCATTGAATAGCCAAGTTATTTAAGTCAAATCATCAGAAAGAATCTTGCCGAGTTTTGTTGGCAAATTTATCTTCTACCTTTTAAGAGATTAATGGACACAAACGACTATACAATCCAAAATATATACCGGTATATAAGATAAAACATTTTCATTCAACAAGTATAAACAAGTATATAACTCTTAATCTAATGAATTCAACTATTTATCAAGATGACTTGAAAATTAGGCAGTTCTATTGGTACCTGACGATTTTTTACTTTAATAAATTCAAAAAGAACAAATATTTTCTACCAATTACGATCCAATTAAATTTGTTGATAAAATTGTATAACATTTCGATAAATATGAGGTTTGAAATAACAAATGAAATTAATGCATAAAATAATTTTCTAATTAAAAAATCTTCCTGGAAACAATACAATGAAGACTGACAAAATGATCAATTTTCGATAGGTATAGTACATAAAAAATCAAGCATTACAAATTTCAATATTCCAAGTAAATCTTTTTCAAATCGAAGAATGAAAAAACATATAAGATAGTTCATAAATTCGTGAACATTTTAGAAATTAAGAAAGCTGTATTAAAGAATAACTAAACGAATAAAACTGTGAATGAATCAACGCGCAAATAATCAAAATCAACTTTTTTCTATTTTATGTAGTCAGCCGGATGGCCGCATTCGCTTACACCTTGGAAGATCCGGATTCAAATCTTGGCCTCTCACCTCCAGTTTTTCAAGAGGAGTCCGGGTCCAGCTGATTGAATTCCATCTTCCGATTGACCTCATCATAGTTGTTGGTCAGCCTGTGATGGGCTCTAAAAATGGCCACCGCTAGGTATTGCCATGGTCTATAAATATATATGGTCATTCCACTTCGATTGTAAGATTTGTAAGATTTCTTGCTGTAAGATTTTTTGTTTTGAAATCCCATCACTAAAGGCGCTGGTACATGTTTTCCATGCAATTCATACTTGTAACGTAGATTGTTATTATAGAACTAATTCTTGGCCCCATTGTAACATACCATTGTCTGCTACCATTTTTCCAATTACTCTTTCTACAATCAATTTTCATTAAATTTTCATAAATAAAGCTAATTCAGATTTAATAAATAAAATTATGTAAAACTCATCACAGACAAATAATAGAATTTTACATTTGGAGTGTTTATGTTCTTTATTTGGAGTGTTTGCTTTACAAATAACAAGAATACTTTATTCACTATTATATATGAACAAGTTTCATACTTTATTTGTATCAATATTTATATTTAAAATACTCTAACTCTTGGAAATTATATATATATAAGTTTTTTTAATTTAGGGATAAAAAACATCCGAATATTTATATTTAAAATACTCTAACTCTTGGCAATTATATATTTCAGTTTTTTTTTTAAATTTAGGGATAAAAAACATAAGCTAAAGAGGGCCAATAAATCCTGTGAAATCTAAAATAAAAAATTATAATTTTTGAAATAAATAAAATATTATTTAAATTCTGAAATAAATAAATTCTGAAATAAATTCTGAAATAATTAAATTCTGATATATTTAAATTCTGAAATATTATTTAAATTCTGAAATAAATTCTGAAATTAAATATTATTTAAATGCAACATTTATGTAGACTCAACGCGCCAAATGCAAACTGAACTCTCGATCCGGAGAACAACCAACATTTTTCGATTGAAAAAGATAGAAATTGAAGCCAATAACAAAAAGAGTATGCAAACATAAATAGGAAGTAAACTATGATAATTTAAAGCAAAATTTATAAAAAGACATTTAATAGGAAGTAAACTATGATAATTTAAAGCAAAATTTATAATGAGATTGAGGTTTTCTAAAAGATGCGATTAAAGATTCGAAGCGAGAGAAAATAGTAACGGCGACACTTCTGACGCGGGAGTTCGCACATGCGCAGAAACATGACACCACACACTTGTTCCTTTATTATATATGATGATATTTATGTTAATTACTGGTAAACTGTTTCTTTTCATTTGGTTTTGAAATTTCAAATTCAAGCCTAATATAGCAATAAATATTGCAGTTTTATTTGGTTTTAAAAATTATAAAGTTTTCACCAATATGTGTTTAAATTTATACATAATTTTTAAAATTTTTTTGTTATTAGCTATTTTTAAAATTCTATCTACTTAAAACACATTAATTATGAATTTATTATGCTAATTTTTTAACTAAAAACTAATAGACAAAATAATTCACTTACTGTAAGAATTATATTGGTTAAGCTTAGGTTTGCTATAATTTTCTGAACCTAATCCAGGATGCTTGTTGGGTAGCTCTATGTTTTTACTTTCATTATATACATCAAGGACAATTAACAAATATTAAAAAAACTATATTGTAGTTACTCAGATATTTAAATAAACAATAATAGTTACATATAACATTCAAAAGAAATTTCAAAATATTCCAAAATATTTCTTGAAATGTCTGCAATGAACCTATATACAGTATAATAAATTAATTGACTTATCCATATTTGATCTCAGGCATGGTGTGGGATGAAATTTGGATTCCATGTCTTGGAAAATTTTTAATGGATCTAGCCTGGGCATTGGTCTACCTATAGTAAAGTTCTGCTAACTCTACCATAAATTGGAGCAGTTTCTAAATGGATTAAGTGGACTCCATTATGTAGTAATCAGCCAATGATTGGGAAGTGATGTTAAAAAAATAATTACTTATTTTTGCTAGAAACTTGATTAGATTAGTTTGAATTAAGCCATTGAATCATATGAGATAGTTTTGGCAGAAGCCACTTTTAAAGCCTTTCATATGCTGCCTAATATCTAGGATGTAATTAATCAGAAGGTTAAAAAATGGTTAAATTCAACAGGCCTGATTGGACTTGGATCTTTACTGAAAAATGATATATATGGTGTTCAGATATTCCAAGATAGTAAACAACGGCTTTACCATCCAGTTGATGTTAGAAACTTGGACACATGAAAATAAATATTCCATCTGTTTTAATATGATATTTATTATTATTATTATTTTTATCTATGTAAAATGCTGGTGGGCACAATATATATTTTTCCTCAATTTAAAGAATAAGCAGTGTTTTATTTAACATCACTATTACTATAGTTGTAGTCTATAGTAAACATATTACCCCATCATTAATTGGGGATCATCCCTCTATTATTATAATTCATTTATTTTTTTAATAATTTACAAAAGTAAATTCTACATTCTATTAGGATGAGGACCATAAGGTTAAATACAGTACTTTTAATAAAATTGCTGTAATTACTATAAAAATTTTTAATAATTTAAATCTAAAGATTTTCTAATTAAAAAATTTATTATTTACAGATATTGAGCCTCCCTCCATTATTTGTCCTCCTTCCATTACAATTCCAGCAGATTCAGGAAAAAATTACAGTATTCTTCATTTACCAAAACCGAAAGTATTTGATAATAGTGGAATTAAGACAAAAGTAAAAATGTTTCCTTTTTTAAAGCAACCATCAAAATTTTTTATTGGAAAACACAAAATAGTTTATGAAGCTACAGATGAAGCTTTAATGAAAAATTCATGTGAAATGTCAATTGAAATAATCGGTAATTAAAATTATGTAAAAAAAATATTTATAAATATTAAATAGTAAAATATTGTTTGATCTATAATTCTTTGGATTAATTGTTTATGATTTATAAATATTTATATTTTTGATCTTATCATCATTAAAATTAATATTTCATATAATTATTATTACCATATATATTCATATATAAACTAACTCCCCTATATCAGCCCCTAAAAATGACATAAAAAAATCAAGACATACATAAACAGACCTACAAATTTCAAGAGATAAAACAATATTAGAGTTTCCACAATTTTATTGCAATTTACTAATAAAATTAGCAATTAGCCTGGACTCATTAGTTTTTATTCAGAATGGTGTCCCATCTCACTTAGCTATTCCTGTCAAGTGGTTGCTTCAAGCACATTTTAATGATAACTGAATGATCAGCTGCCATTTTCTTACAACATGGATAGCAGGATCAGCTGAAATGAATCCCTTTTGGCTGTGGAGACATCTTAAAGACATTGTTGAACACATAGCCAACTTAATGGATCTGAAATTAATATTACATACCTTATCCACAGTATTTCAAATGAAACTCTTCATGCTGTGATTGAACATGCAATTTTTCAATTTGAGCACATTGACAGCAATGGAGAACAGTATATGAAGCATAATGTTTATAACTACACAGTGGTTATAAACAGCCATATAAATCATAAGTTTTAAGATGTTTTGATTTATCCACTATGATGTACAGCACCATTTACTGACCTAGTGGAAATTTTTGGAACTAACTTTTTGTATCAAATAAAATTCCATCACAACAGAAATCTTCTTGTTAAATATGAAGTTATTCTATTAAATGGTTCCTGAATTATAGCTTTTCTAAATATGAACATTAATTATAAGCACTATATATATAGAGTAATAGCAGCTATGTTTACTTGTAAAAAACATTGCTCTAAAAATTTTTAATGTTATATATCAATATATGTATCAATTATACTAACTTATAATTGATTTATTGGATATTTATGAAATATCCAATAAATCAATAAATTTTTGACTATATTTAAATTTGAACATTCATATATATTCATATATTTTTAATATTAGAATAAAGAAAAAATAGATATTTATTAAGAATAAATATGGAAAATTGCATGGATGGCATGGAAGCGTTACAAAAATATGCAGCTTCATGCCATCTATGCAACTGTATTGACAAATCTTATGCTCTTCCAGAAATAATATTTTTAACTAACTTATGTATAAGCAACCTCCTATAAAATTTATTTTCTTTTCAAAATTTTTTGAATAATATATAAATATATGCAGTAATTATAAAATTGTATTCAATTTGTGGTTTTTAAATAAAATAACAAATCATAATTCAACCTAACTAGGGGATTCAATCATCCAAATATTTATAACTAGCCAAATTTGGCTGATTATGAATATTTGGATGATTTGTGATAAATCTCTAGTTAAGTTGAATTATGATTTGTTATCTGACTTGAGCCAAGTCTGTCTGCTGAATTTGCCATGAAAGCTTGTGGCTAAGTTTAGCCCATTCAGGAGCATTGATATCAGCATAAGTCTGATAATTTCTAAAATTACTCACATTATATATCCTGAAATTGGAAATCTGCCAATATCTTGGTAGTAACAGGCTAAGGCATTAGGACTATAATCCAAAGATCCTGGTTTGACTTCAGGCCAAGGCAAATTTTTAATTTTGGGAAAAATAGTAAAAATTGTATTTTAATTATTAAGTAACAGATGACACCACTTAGCCTAAATTTAAATAATTAATTATTAGTTCAATAATTCAATAATTAATTATGCTATGGTGGCACCATAGCATAATTAATAAATAATCATTAATTTGGCAGTTTAATTCAAAAGTAAGTCACTAGGGGTATAATTTGGTAGTTATGAATATTTGGAAAATAAAATAAATATGAAATAAATAATAAAGTTTATACAAAAAACTGTTACAAACTTTTTTGAGTATGATTCACTTTAAGAAATACATTTATACATTTTACTATATGACCTATTTAAGCAACCAAATTCTTACATTCAGCATATAAAAACTAGCTAAAATTTCATTTTTTGTTATAGCTGAATACACTTAATACACTTTAATAACAACATTTTATTACTTTTATTTTTGCTACTAACTTATAATTACTTATATATACGATTATAATTACTTATATATTATTACATTTTGCATTTCACTTCTGTTTTTATCTAGTAGTTTTTTATTTTTATTTATATAAGTATTTTCAAGAATGAGATATATATATTTTCCTCATAAAAAATAAACAATGTTCAATTTTATTTTATTATATTTCTTTTTTCAAAATTTAATGAATATTTTGATTTTTGATAATTTAGGAACTAATTAGCATTTTTAGTATTTCATTTATGGAAAATCTTGTAATGAATTATGATGATTCAAATAATAGCCAAAAATTTAGAATGCATCTCCATCATAAATATTCCTCCTTAAAATACTCCTTATCTTCATAAAATATATAATTTATAAATGCAGCTATTCTGATAATATTGATTTGTATTGTTCTTTGAGCTAGCAGCAATAGTTTTCTCATAAAATTATTATTTATATGATTACTGAAAATTTTTGCTCTATAGTATTAAATTCTAAAATTGGGCACATGAAATTGCTAAACTAATTGCTAACTTCTAAAATTGCTTATACATAATTTAAAAATATATATTATTATTTCAGATAAAGAACCACCTAAAGTTATATTTTGTCCAGGAAAAATACAAATGAACTCTAGTGATTTTGAAACTTCAGTTAGCTGGCAGGAGCCAATTTTTTCAGATAATTCTAACAGGCCACTTCATATTACAACAGTATTAAGAATTTTGATTTAATTATAAATATATCATATGTTATATTTAAGACATTAAATTATATTTATTATTTTATTATAGACAGCACTGCCTGGTCAGAAATTTACAAGTGGAAGACATACAGTTGTTTATATAGCAGAAGATTTAAGCGGAAATTCTGAAAAATGTTTATTTGAAGTTATTATTAGTAGTATGTATTGTTTATTAATATATTTTTTAAATTAATAATTACTGTATATATTCATATATAAGTCAATTTTTCTACTTCAGGTGTTTAAAAATTAATAAAAATTTGAAACTCATATATAATCTGACCTCCAACTTTCAAGTATTAAAAAAATATGATATTCATTGAAATAAATGGATAATTTTTTGTAATTTTCAAAATTAATTTCACTATTAAAGTAAATACGATATCTTAGATAAAATATCAAACTTATAGAATGGAAACATTGCAGCATGATGCTAATAGAAAGCTAGATGAATAGTAGTACATGAGCATTTTGCATTTCCCTACAATATGATTTTATTGAAATATGTATTTGGCAGAAAATATTAAAAGTTTCCATCATTTCCAAATTTCAACAAAAACATTTAATAAAAAATCAGAACCAATATATGAAAAAGAAATTTTGCTGGAACTGACAGGAGAAAGAAATTGACCAATACACACATGATCACTTAATGTACAAATCTGATGTTCAAAATTAGATGCAACCTAATCATCCCAATATTTCTGATAATTCTGGTTATTTTCTAAATAACCAGAATTATCAGAAAATGCAAAAATGCTTGATCAGAAATATTGGGATTACTATATTTCCATTTAAAATATTAATTGATGATACAATAGTGGCTGCTATGTTTACTCAATAAAAAAATTGATCTACACATTTCCAATCTTATCTGTGAAGTTCAATAAATTTATATTTTTGAAAACATTTAAATATGAACATTCATGCACATACACATATTTTTTTAGTAACAGAATTAAGAAGAAATAAATTTTTTTTATAATAAATACAGCTGATCTTGCTGCTATTACAAAGAGAATGCACATGACCATTTTATATCTTTTCAGTTATATTTGTGCAGTATCTGATATTTAAATACCTATACAAATATTTATGTACAGTCATATATAATCATATTTTTATACAAAAAATTGAAAGAATATGATGATGATTTTTGTTAGGAAAAAATATGGTAGATGATGCAGCTAGTACAATAGGAATGTAACAAGACTGGGCCAGTGAATTTTAGAATGCTAAGAAAAATTTTATAATTTTTGATTGCCCCATATATAAATTGATCGCCTTATTCAAATTTTTTTCTTTTGGGATAAACCAAAAAATTTTTTGGTTTATACATAAGCATATACAGTACTTATTTTATTTCTCTTATTTTATTTTTAATATAATATATACAGTATATATATATATATATATATAATACAGAGTGAAAAACTTCATCTTAATATTTTGATTGCTGATAGGGGACCTCGAAACAAGTCAAAAATGTCTAATTTACATATGGTCTAAAACGCACCCCGTTTTCGAGTTATAACCCTTTAAAGCTAGCCAATCACCATCGAGTATACAAAGCATCACGATGTGTCCAGTTGCCAAGACATGTCACATTGCATCGCTTTCCTACTGACTTCCAGGTTAGTAAGACGGCGAGCGACGCAATGCAATACTTAGTGGCAATGCAACGCATTGTGACGCTTTGTAAAGTAGATGGTGATTGGCTAGCTTTAAAGGGTTATAACTCGAAAATGGTGCCATTTAAACCATATGTTCGTTAGATATTTTCGACTTGTTTCAAGGTCCCCATCAGCACACAAAATATTACAACAAAGTTTTTCTTCACCCTGTATATATATTATATTAAAAGTGTAAGCTTGGAAGAGTAATATTATTTGAGAAATTTTATTGAGTTATAACGATTACATGATTTGCTATCTGAATGATATTATTGGATTAAAATGGTCAGTTTTTTGTAATTGAGCTGTTTTATTGGATTATAATGGTTACATGATCATTATATTTGAAATTAATGCAGATATCAAGTACTGTGCTGGGTATGATTTTGTCAGCCTTCTGAAATTCATAATAAATAATATTTTGGTTTGAGAAATTAAAATAACATACAACAACAAACTTATAAATCTAACAAAAAAAAATTTTTATTATAAAGTACTTTCAGGTATTAATCCATCATTAGTATACTACAGACTGAAGAAACAATAATTGGAAAACATCTCTTGATACATGACTACTGCTAAACTATGCCCACACCATGATAAATAATGCTCTTCTTTCTCTTCAACTACAAGAAAAATAAACAATTCACACATGTAAGGAAGCTTACAACTTTAGAATATGCTGTTAAAAGGAACCATTTCACAGTAAAGGCATAAAAAATAAACATTAACAAAACATAAAAAATTAATAACAAGATAAAAGACATAAAATAACACTAATATAAATAAAATGTATTGGATCACATTGGTACACTTGTATGATGACTTTAGTCCAGTTTTTTTATATATTTAACAAGGAACTCCCAAGCCAATATAAGTTATTCACATCATTTTTATTGATAATGTCTTCATTAGGACTCTCCTTATAAATCTGCCATTTTTCTTAGATAAAGTCCCTTTGAATATTTTGTTCCTTCCTATTGTGTCTCATAGGATATTGATGATGTTCAGGAGTTCTATGTCAATAGAACTATAGAAATCTTCCCAGAAGTAAAGTTATGAAAGTATTGTTTTAACCATTCACATAATTTTTTGTAAGTGATACTAATACATGCTTGCCAAGAACTGCCCCAAGTATTAATTAATGGGATCTTATAAACCCTCACCTTTTCAAACATAAGATAGACTTCCTTGTCAGTCTGTATAACATTAAAAACAGAATTATTATGCATAACAGATATTTTAGTATTATGCAGCTTTCCAATTTTTTCTTTTAACTTATCTAACATAACATGCTGGGAAAGACTACCTTTAAAAATATCCACTTTAATTGGATTGTAATTTTTCACAGATAAGACATTTTTATTGATATAATATTTACTTTTTAATGTCTTGTATGATTTGCAAAATTTTTTTAGTGCTGTATTCATGCTTGTTGAGAAAACTAACAGTTACTGTTAATAACAATAACTATGGAATCACTGGAATCGGAGCAATTTGACAGTGAAAAAGTTCACTTTTTAGATGTTTGGATTAAAAAGATTGAAGTGTTTGTTTTGTAAATATAATAACTGAATATTTGTAACCAGATATCTCTAATGACCTAATTTAGAGTTAATTTGTAATTTAACTTAAAATTAGCTCACTAATGGTATTTGGCTAGAAATATTTGATTAAATAATAATAATTAAAATATATGCAGCATTTATACAATATGTATAATGTTAATATATATATTTTTTCTTACATTTTTTCTGATATATTCTTTTCTTGATAGCTCTAGAAAAGGATATATCAGAATACATAGCATAAAGAATAAGAATGAAGCAAATAAGAGATAATCATTAGAAAATGTTATATTAAAAACATTTAGGCAAGGTGATTGGGCTTGGCAACACTTAAGATGTGTGGTGTGACAGATGGCGAAGTTACTCCATGGTGTGCAGTCGAAGTCTTTTTTGTAATAAATGTATTGTGCCTAAGTGTACTTTTGTAGTTACAATAAATAGAATAGAAAATATCACATAATGATAAGAAAAAGCACAAGTTAGAAATTAATAACTTTGGCTTATTTTTATTTCTGAAATATTATAAGAACAATACAATCTTTGGTGATTGTATTGTCCTTATAATATTTTTATATTCCTAAACTTTGAAAATTCACAGTTATATAAAGTTATTTAGAAGATTTAGTTAACTTAGATACTTTCACTTGACTATGAATTTCACCAGGATTGTTCTTAATGATTGTCCACTTTGTGACAGCACAAGGAGGCCAACTAATAATGCAGCCAAATAATGCACAAGAATGGCATAAAGACTAATAATTGTCCTAAGTTTCACTATGCATATTACTTTTGTGAAAAACATGAAAATATCTTATTTTTTGACTTGAGTGTTTCTTCCTAAAAGCTAGAAATATATTTTCATAAATCTAAAAAAATGTTCGTAACTTAATATCAGCAATAAATGCACAGTCAAATAGATTAGTATTATATATTATGGAATAATTTAGACAAGTCATATTAAAACAGATAATATAAACATGAAATACAATAAGTCTTATCTAAACAACCCAAATATAAACCATTTAATTTGACTGTGCTAGTGATCTGATGATAGATTATATGTTGAATATAAAATATTGTAATTAAAATACAATGGTACCTTGGTATACATTCACTTTGAAATAAGTCCAACTTTTGTATAAATCTTGTTTGGATGCAAAAAATTTTGCTTGGTATACAACCTTTGTTTGAAATACAAATCTTGTTTGGATGCAAAAAATTTTGCTTGGTATACAACCTTTGTTTGAAATACAACCGACTCGCATGCTTGTATGAGTCTGTTATGTGTTCTCTTAAAAAATACATTCCTTATATAAAACTTGCAGAGAAGTATCACCCCAACAAAGCCCAAACTTTGTTGAGGTGATAGTTCTGAAACATCCTGAGGAGAAGGCAGAAGAGAAGTTCTTTGGACAGAATTTTAGTAAAAGTCAAACCTGGTGAGCCTCAACAAGGTCCAAGAAGAGAAAAGAGACAGAAAATAGAGAGAGAAAAAACACCCAAATTTCAGATTTATGAAATTTTATTGGAAACGGACTCTCCTTCCAAACGATAACATCTCCTTCTTCCCGAAGAGAAAAGAGACAGAAAATAGAGAGAGAAAAAACACCCAAATTTCAGATTTATGAAGTTTTATTGGAAACGGACTCTCCTTCCAAATGATAACATCTCCTTCTTTTTTTTTCAGCACTATCCTAGTAGGCATTTGATTTTCCTCAGCAAGAGTCGAGGTTAAATTTTCATTTATTTTCATCTACTGTAATTGATTTGTATTTATGTATTTTAGTATTAAGCAGTGTTTAAATTATTTTATACAACCCCGTCAATGTATAATATACCAATAATGATTTTTTCATGGGAACAGATTAATCATTTTCCCTTTATTTCTTATGGAAAAATTCGTTTGGTATAAGTCCAAGGATCTGGAATGGATTAAGGATGTATACCAAGGTACCACTGTATATATTTTATTTTCATGTTATTATGATATAATATTTTTGAGCAATGGTCTTGATCTTTAAACTAAATTGTATTATAAAATAATTTATTATATAATATTCTTAATATGATATATTGTTCATTATAGAAAATGATTGTCCTTATCATCCCCCTCCTATTAATGGTGCAATTGCTTGCCATTATTGGATAAATGGACAAATGTGTGAAGTTTCTTGTAATGAGAAGTTTGATTTCTCTTCTAAACCAGCTGACTGGTATATATGTGATGCATCAAATGAATGGAAAACATATCCTCAGGAATATTCAATTCCCTGGCCAGACTGTGGCGGTTTGTGGAATATTAACCTAAAATTTTAAGTTAATCTATTTTGTATAATGTAATTTTATATATATGATTTTATTTTGTAGAATGGTATTTTCCAAATCGTATGAGAACAATGATAAAAAGTTATTATTTCAGTGGTAATTGCCATGATCCTAGAGTTCAAAGATCTATACAAGAAGCATATATGAAACATTTTCAAAGTCAGTTTGATACAAAAAAATATTGTATGGACATTTGTTCTGTGGATTCTGTTAAAGTAACTTGTGGTAAAACTAATTTTTCAATTCCGTTAAGAATAAAACGTGATGCATGGACATTTCCATTAAATGACATGATTGAAATAGAAATAGAAATAACAGTTTCATCTGAAACAAAGGTAACATTAATTAACATTTTTAATAAAATGGATATTTAATATATTATATTAATAAATAAAGTTGAGGTCAATTAGTTTGTTTTAATATTCATTAGAATTTAATTTAGAATCTCAAAAATACAAAGTAAATATATACAGAAATTACTCTTTGATAAAATAAAATAATTCCAAGCTTATAAACCTTTAATGGCAAAAATCTAATACTTCCTTTATTCCAGACAAAATTATGAATAGCACTTCAAAATTTTTGCAACTATAGGACTAATTGGCATGACTACTGAACAAAATTAATGTTTAAAGAAAACACCAAATAATTTTGTTTTAATTTGTTATAAAATTTCAAAATATATGTAATACAATATTAAATATTGATGATGTATCTTAGATGTCATATTTAAAAAATTTATAAATGTACTGAATAAATTTTTATATTACATTTTAGATATTTTTCAATCCAAATTAGAATCAAATTAAAAATCCATATTTTACAATAATATTTATTCCATTGCATATACAATAATCTGCTATTCTTACAATATTTGTTTTACTATAGCATTAAACACAGAAATAATTGAATATTTGATTCTAAATTATATCATACAAATTCCTGTTAGAATGTATAATTTTATAAATTATATAAATAATTATTCATATTTAGTCACAAAATATTCTCCATTATATAACTTTCTTTTTAGGATTTAGAAGAAAAAAATTAAGTAAAATAATTTGCTTTATTTTCTGGCCTCATTTTTTATTAAGTATATATCTGTGGGTCAGAAGTATAAGACACTATGTCACATTTACTACATTTTACAGGAGAGCAGTTTGAAGTTGTTTTACATTGTTCTACCTTATGAACTTGGTGTTATTTAAAAGCACCATAACTCCACCAATTATTGATGTAGGATATAATGTTGTATACCTGTGGGTAGAGGACGAGAAACCCATATGATTGTGCCAATATACTCATTTTGGCCAAAAATGGACATAGTTCCCTATACCTCCGACACACAGATATATTAACAAATATTTAGAAATTTTTTTTAATTTAAATTAACATAAATTATCTTGGATTTACTTAATAAAGATTACAAATGCTTGAACCATCACTCTGTTGATAGATGCCATTTTTTTGGCCACCCTTGCTATATTATATGCAAATTTATAAATCACATGTAGAATAACAAATAAATACTACTAAATTATATATCTTTGAAGCAACAAGTAATTTGTGAAATTTTAAATAATTTCAGTACTACTAGAATGGAACACAATATAATTGACCCCATATAATGATGCAGATATGTTTTGTGTTATAAGAATCAGTATTATACAAACCACAGAGATTATATATAAATCAAATATCAAAAAACCAAAACATGAATTATTAATTACTATAAATAAATGCTAAACATTCACAAATATGGCATTTCAAACAAATCTTAGTTATATAATGCAATACAATTGGATTAGTAACAGACATTCTATCATCTCTACAACTGAAAAAATTAAATTGGTAGATCATGAAGAATAAATAACATGTCCTCTAGCTAGACTTGCCATAATTTTCTGGACATAATCCAGAAAGCTTGTTGAGAAGATCCACCTTTTTTTTAATTTCATTATATATATTAAGTACAATCAAGGCATATAAAATACTATACTGTATTTACTCAGATATTTAAGTAAATAATAATAATATATAATATTTGAAGAAACAGTTTTTCAGTAATGAAAACTTTCACCTGGATAATCATTGGCAATGACTGGCCCAGTCAACTGTTTTTTATCTTCATTTGATTTTCAAACTATTGGTATTTCTCTGAAAACAATGCTTTCTTCAGAATTTTGATCTCTTTTTAATTTGATCATAAAATTACATGTATCTACTGAAAGTAGCATTAAATTTTAAATGCACATGACTTTTGTTATCATTCTGCCTTTTTTCATATGCTATTTTGCACTGCTTCCCACTCAGCCATAGTATTTTCAAACTATTGGTATTTCTCTGAAAACAATGCTTTCTTCAGAATTTTGATCTCTTTAATTTGATCATAAAATTAGATGTATCTACTGAAAGTAGCATTAAATTTTAAATGCACATGACTTTTGTTATCATTCTGCCTTTTTTCATATGCTATTTTGCACTGCTTCCCACTCAGCCATAGTTCACACTGCTTAGCTAACAGCCACAGAATTTGTTAAATCTCTCTTGGGAAGCTGAAACTTTCCATCATGGTCTAAAAGGACAGAGACCCAATCAGCCCGAAGTTAACTACATCTCAGATTGGCACTTTTAGCTTTTATCTCTTGTCCATTCATCCTTTCTGCACAGTATGCCATCTTGGAATTTGGAATTCTGTTATGGGGTTTCTATCCTCCTTAGAGCATATGGTAGGCCAATTCTTAATCCTGAATCTACAGGGACTTGGACAGTTGACCAATGAACAGCAGAGCCAGTCATTCTGAGATTTAACTTAAATTTAGTGTTTTAAATTTTATAGATTATTAGATAAATGCCAATCAATGATATAACAAACTAAAGAAAAGTTTATTGCATATGTGCAAAACTTAGACTTGTGGTCTTTGCAAATATTTTATTGCTACTCAGCCTATAATATGTTCAAAGAGATGATCAATTTAAACAAGAGTATAAAGGGTGAAGCATGTTCTTCCTACCCAATCTAGGAATTTCTCCCTGTGGGACAGAACCTCTTGGAATCTAGACACTGTCAGCCACATTCTTGCATACTATAGGGCCATTCTACTGAAAGTTAGCTGAGGCACAAAAAAGGAATGGATTTCACCTCAACATACCTCACAAGTGAATGCAGTTTCTCCAAGCTCAACTCACCATGTGCCCTAGGGACACCAGTATATGTTTGCACATGCACCAGGTAGGTGCAAGGATGTCTTGGTAAAATATTCCAACTGAGAACCTCTTAGTATTACAAACATATTGGTTAGCATTTGCTAAACAGATACAAACATAGTGCCTGCTGGCACAAGCCCCCTTGTTGCTTCAAGGTGAGCCTTCCTCAAAGGAGAGAGAACCAGACATGGACTCTTCCTGAAAAAACTAGAGGTGTGGGAATCAGGAATTAAACCTGGATTATCACTATGCACAATAGACATGTGCCTAGGGACTTTGAAAATAGGGGGCTTCAAAAATAGGTTAAAATTATTGAAAATTTCATAATTCATTTTAAAAAGATTTTCTGTGCCTATGGGCCAAAAAGAGTCTTAATGCAGCCCTACTGGATCCTCCAGAGTGGAAGCAGAGCACACTTCCACCACAGCATTCTGGCAATTGTCACTCTGCTTTGTTAAACATATGTACTTTTTAAATTTGCTCATACTTGCACTCATTCTAGGATTATCATCATTTTGGAATTTAACTTAACCTATTGCATGCCAGATATTTAAAAAATGACTGTAATCAGATGCCACTAAATTATGTTATTAAGCCTAATTAATATACAAAAATTAAAATCATCATACCTAAAGTGACCAAACATCCTAGATTTCAGTTGTTGGTCCTACAATGAAAACTGTCCCAGAAAGTGTTCTGGATTGAGCATGTAACCTTTTTAACATTTTTGCAATAACTCAAAGTTACTACTAGTTTCATCTATTTCACACTAAATGATGCTATTGTAATTAACTAGCAACAAATGCTTTTTTTTTGTATGTGACAAGTAATGAAGATGATAAAAATACTATTATGAAGATTGTTATAGAAATAGCCAATTTAAAATTCAAATTGAGAATATGGATATGTAGTATCTACACTCACTGTATGCAATAAGTTAAGAAATTTAGAAGAGAATAATAGATTCCTTCAAATCCAATGTCCAAAATAGATTCCTTAAAATCCAATGTCAACAGTTTTTATGAAAAAATGTATCTAATATTTAGAATTTTGCTTATCACAATTTGAACACATTGATTGTTTTAAGTGGACCAATCTTAATAGTGTTATTAATTAACAAAATGTGCAAAAAAGTTTTAAATTTATTTCAAAATTTGATGATAAAATGGAGATATTCGATGCTGATAAAGAAGAAAGGGAACTTTTTCATGAGATATCATATGTAAAAAAATATGTTGATGATACAAAAATAAATGCTTGGAATGAACAAAAAATGCAACCAATGCAAGATGGATAGAAATATTTAATCATCTTGATACAAACATACCATTCAGGAATATTAAGAAAATAATTGAATCTGCATTATGCTTGCCAGGCACTAATGATACAACAGAAAGAGTCTTTCAATGGTGAATAAGTTTTAGACCTCAGGAAAAATGAAGCTGAGCATAGAAATGTTGAAAGCAATATCAGAAATTATGTACAATTTTTTCAATTACTGTTTAGAGCTTTGTTTTTTGTGTGCATTTTGTGAGTGTAACAGGATGGTTTTAAAGTTCTTATTTATTAAAAATTTCACACTGTGGAAAAATACATATAAATAATGTAATTATTTATTTAATATTATTCATTATATTGATAGTTATATTAATATAATGATTTTTGATAATTTTTGTATTGAGACTGTCATTTTCTATGTAATTAACTTTTTGATATGTAAAGAATATTTTTAGCTTTATTATTAATTTATCAGAAGTATGTGTTTTTTGTAATTTTTATATTAATAAACACATAAAATGATAGATCATTTCAATGATGCATAACTAAATATACTAAGAAAATGGTGTCATTGTGATCATGTTAAGCATTTTTTTTTTCTTTGGACACATCCTGTATTTCCATCATAAAACATCTAGCCACTTTAATCATACCTTACTTAATTTTCATCAAAATCTTTTAAAATTTTTATAGTTTTTACATTTTTTATTCTCTTTCTAACAATATAAATATTTTTCAGAAGTTTTTGTTATGTATATGAGATCATCAAACTACTTTAATCATACCTTACTTAATTTTCATCAAAATCTTTTAAAATTTTTATAGCTTTTACATTTTTTATTCTCTTTCTAACAATATCAACATTTTTCAGAAGTTTTTGTTATGTATATGAGATCATCAAAAACATTATTTTTTTTTTATATGAAGATTTAACCATCCAATGAAATAAGTTCTATATTTGAATAGTGGCTGGTCTTCTGAATAAAACAAGCTATAAATGAAGAAAATCAGATTATATTTTAAAAAAAATCGATAAAAATCAATTAATATGCAAATTTTAATTTATGAATATTAATTCAAAATGTTATGTATAAATTTCATAATTTACATAAATTTATTGAAATATTGTTAGTATTATTAATAATTTATATTTATTAATATGTATTTTCTTAATTTCAATAATTTTTAATTTAATATTTTATTAAATGTTTAAATCAAAAAACAGAATATAAACAAATCAAAAACAAAAATAGTCTCCTCTTATACATAAAAAAAATATAAATTCTTAACTTTGCTTTTATTGGACTCTCCAATGTTTTTAATTTCAATAATTTTTAATTTAATATTTTATTAAATGTTTAAATCAAAAAACAGAATGTAAACAAATCAAAAACAAAAATAGTCTCCTCTTATACATAAAAAAATATAAATTCTTAACTTGGCTTTTATTGGACTCTCCAATGGTTGATTCTCATGCCATTCCAAATACCACACTATCCAGAAAGTAATAGGTTTGATAGGAAAAGCACAGAAGTGGTAGCAATAAAACAATAAAAGTGCCATGCCCCTTTTAATGGTGTATCTTTGCTTTAATTAGTATTTTCTCATTTTTTGACAAAAATACAGTGAAGATAAAATAAAAAGTCAACTATTAATAAAACATATTGCCTATTTTAAAGAATTAAGCAAAATTTTGGTATTATCTATAATATTTTTTAAAATTTTATAATTCTTACTATAAAAATTAATTTTTGAAAAAATTCTATAATTAATTTTATTTAAACATATAATAAGAACAGTATTGAACAGAGAAATCTAGAATATAGAGAAAAAAAGGAGTGGAAGAAATGAATATTCCAATAAATTTTCATGAAAATCATTTAAAATAAGAAAGTTTGGCCAAAAAACATGTAGGAAACATCAGAAAATCATTATAGTCTTTTTTTGAAAACCCTAAACACAACTGCAATAAACTAATTAGGACCATGATGTAAATAAACTCATAAATACAGTTAATGAAATTGTAGAAACAATGAATCAAAATGAGTCTAGAAATAATTTTATTTTACCAGTTAATGATCAAAAGGATTCAAATTTAATTTTGGATCCATTTTTGGTAGAGATAGCTGAAACAGAATTGTTATGCTATAATGGAGCTATTTTAAAAAATGAAGAATGTGGTAAGTTAAATACATTATTATTATTGAGATAAAATAAATACATGAAATTTTTGGGTAACATTTTTAATATTTCAGATTAACTTTTTCTAATTATACTTATTTATAATACTCCATACATATATTTATGTACAAAATATATTATTTTAACTTCCAGTAAATTGTCCAATTGGAACTTATCATAACCTAGAAAATAATACTTGTGATAAATGTCCAGAAGGCTTTTATCAAGATAATGAAGGATTAACTGAATGCCTATTATGTCCTAATGGCACATGGACTGAGACTACAGGAAGTAAAAATGAAACAGATTGTAAAGGTTACAATTTTTTTTAATATTAAATTTGATATTAAACTTATAGAAAATAAAGGTAAAATTTAAATATATTTAGAAATATGTCTTCCTGGAACGTATTCTTCAACTGGATTAGCAACATGTGAAGCATGTCCAATAGGCTCATATCAACCTTTACCTTATCAAACTTTATGTTTATCATGTCCTCCATCGACCACAACTTGGACTGAAGGAACAATTCACATTGAAGAATGCAAAGGTAATGAAAATTTACAAATCTATAATTAATATAAAAATTTTATTTAAAAGTTAGAAAGATATGATATTGAAATGTTAAGTCTTCACATAATAAAATATTAAATTATATACTTTGTAACTAAAAAATATTGAAACATTATATTTCATGAATAATTTTATCTTAATAATATTTTACTTATCATTAATAATTGAAGAATAATTCTCTATTATGGATAGCTTAAAAACACTAAAATAATTGAATTTTAATGCCATCTATGAAGATGGCATTAAAAAAGGATATTCTTAATAGAAAATAATTAAAAACTGAACATATAATATCATGAATTATATATTGGTTTGGTTATAATTTTATATATATAAAAATAATTTTTAAAAAATTTAAAAATTATAATTATAGTGATATTAATTGTTTTTCTTGATATTATATGTATTAATTTTAATTAGTACAAATTAAACAAATTAACTCAAATGTATCCATATTTCTGTCTTTTCTTTTCAGAACAATAACCCAAACAAGACAGCATTTAAACAGGGAAAAATTTTTTATTTTCAGTTCAAAAAAAAATTATAAAACAAATGAAAGGTAGACAAATACAAACAGCATTTCACAGCCAGGAACATCATAAAAATATATGAAGATAGAGAATTTGACCAATATCCTTCCACCAAATAAAATGCCTTTATCTTAGGTATGATTTGTGCTCCAAACACTCATAATGCATATTAAGCAAATTTAGTTTCTGACACCAGGAGCAGTTTTTCTTGTGATACTCCAGCACTTGAAGGTGATTGGCGCATGGGTCTGGCGGTCTGAGGTCTGGAAATAGAGGGAGAGATATTTGGAAAATAACGGACACTATACCCTCAAAAAAAAATACAACAAATATTTATTTTGGCAAAAATGGAGAACAGTGATTAGTAAAAAGAAATGAGACAGTCAAATTTTTAATGTTTAAAAATTTAGATGAAACCAAAGGGGGGGATGCGGGGATGCCAAAACGTTGGCGTATCGCGACCCACGGTAGACTTACCTGGAGAGTTTGACTTCTGTCTTTGCTCCCTTGCCTATATTGTCCCCTCTGAGACCTTGGCTAACGGTAGATTCTCTTGGTCAAATGTTCCTGAGCCGATCAGTTCCTTTCGCTCCTATCCGTTAGTTCTCCGGTCAGGCAGTTGTCTGTCGGACTGTCTCTGTCTTCGTATCCGTTAGTTCTCCCCCGCTTCCGTCTGGCCTTGTCGTACTTATACCCGACGGTGGAACTTTACGGGGGGGCAATAGCTGGTCTCAGATCAGGGTCGTCTTTCTTTTGTTTTTTTTCGGCAAGCTGTAACTCAAAACACTGTAAAAAGGTCCTCTCCGTAAGATTCGTGGGTGGTTCGGGTAGAGGGGTTTGTTAATTGCATCTTCCCGACAGGAAGAATTTGATGGTCCCATTTGCTTTTAAGTTTACAATGCACTTATGCACTTAACATCAATTTAAAAATAGTGAGCTGTAAAACAATACAGAACATTTTTTGAAAAATAATACAATAAACAATAGAATACAAACAAGAAAAAAATTACATTACTATAAACGTTAAAGAAAACATATATTCTGTATAAAACATGATATAACATAAAAAGGGAAAAGGGGGAGAGGAGTCTCCTGAACTCCACACTATGTTCGCTATTGTTTGATTCTTTCCATTACTCTACTAATCAGCCTAGACATATGGTGTCTCCAAGATCCTGTATTTGTGAAATTGCCGTACATATGCTGTTGTTTTCTATTTTATTAATATGTTATGTATATATGATTACTGTATTTTTCTTATTGTATTTAATACTACCTTATGTTTATTCGTATATTTTATCAGTGTTAGTATGTTTATTTGCTATGTATGCTGTTAAAATAGACTGCTATGTTCTATTTCCCAGTATTCTTAGTATGAAATGTATATATTCCATTATTGTGTTCTCAAAAATTTATTAATATGAATTGTGTTCTATTATTATAATTTAAAAATTCTGTTCTGTAACATTCAAAGAACTTTAGAACTTAGTTGATTTGTAATGTACTACTGAAGATGGACTTTAATTGGTCCGAAAACGTTAAAGATAATTAAAACTTTGCTTATACCTTGCTTGGAGGGCTATTTTTTGTGTTATTATTAAAATTTTTCTTTTTGAATATGATCTTTCTTCTTAAAACAGCACTCTAAAAATACAAAATGATCTTAAATATATAATCTGTATGAAATGAAAATCTTATTTGGAAGAACAGTTAGAATTAAACTTAATAATTGTAGAAAACAGTATATTTATATGAAGGAAAATTAAAAATGTTCTTTGTATGTATGAGAACCAGGTATAGTGTGAACTCAAACAAATTACTATAAATGATGATAGCTATGTTTTATGCAGTATCAATAGAGATTTCTAAACAATTTTACACTCAAAAACTAGCACAAGATTGCAGAAATTACTTTATTTGATAAATGTTTTCAATCCTCCTTCGGGGTCATCATCAGGTTTAATACTAACTTTATACAAGACAAACTTATAAGGTAGATTTTCTTATCCCCCTTGTTTATACATGCATAGTGAAAAAACAGACATACTATACTTCAATGTATAATTGTAAACACCTATCGACTAGGTCAACAACCAAACTGACTCATAAAGCCTCAGCCTTTAGAGCTCTATTTAGACGAGCCTTTATGTATTGCAGTACAAAAGCAGATAGAGACATAGAAATAAATGAAATATTCTCGCAAGGAAGAAAACACGGGTATAGTAACATTTTCTTGAAAAAAACGCTATTCTCAGTTACAAAAGCTTTAAACTCAAAAGAAAAGAAAAAATCCCATCAAAAGAAGTCAAATATAGAAGCATCGACTATAAACCACACTAACAAACTGTTTATAAAGACATAGAAAATGCTACAAATATTAAAATAGCTTACAAAAAGAAAGATATCATCTTTTTGTTACTTAGAAACGATAAAGACGCATACGGAAAAGAAAAAACACAGGTGTGTATGAAATCCCGATCTCTAACCTAGACCTAAACAGAGAAGAAAAATATATTGGATACACAAGTTGCAACTTAGAAGAAAGGTTGAAAGAGCATATGAAGATTATAGAAAAAGGTGAAACTAATATGGCACTAGGAGTTAGAGCAATAGAACACAACATAGATATTAAATGGAAAGAAGCTAAAATAGTGAAACATGTGACAAGGAAGTACCGAAGGGATAGTTGCAGAGTCAATTGAAATAGTTAAATGATCTAAAAATGACTATATTAACAATACCAATGACCCAAGTTCACTTTCTAACGCATGGAAGTGGTCGGTAAATAATTTATAAAAAAAGATCCAAAAAATATTATAGGTGGCGCATCTGTCTTCAACCTATGTATCGCACGATATGACGAAAAAATTTTTTGCAGGTTTAATGTTTTTTATCAGCCTATATTTTTTCCTTGTGTTTTATTAGTATCCTATGTTTATAAAAAATATGTATTTCGGGTTTGTTAGCACTATAAGAAGTACTTTGTAATCGTAGATTTTGGATGACAATTTTATGATATCAGTTGGGAACCTTTTAAAAAGTCATTACATGTTTTGGCTATTTAAGTCCGGGTCAAATATCAACTCGGCTTTAGACACCCTAGTCGATAGATGTTTACAATTCTGTGGGTTAGAAGTATAAGACACTATGTCACATTTACTACATTTTACAGGAGAGCAGTTTGAAGTTGTTTACATTGTTCTCCCTTATGAACTACAGGAGAGCAGTTTGAAGTTGTTTTACGTTGTTCTCCCTTATGGACACGTGTTATTTAAAAGCACCGTAACTCCACCAATTATTGATGTAGGACATAGTGTTGTTATACCTGTGGATAGAGGACGAGAAACCCATTGATTTGTGCCAATAATCTCATTTTGGCCAAAAATGGACATAGTGCCCTATACTATAATCTCATTTTGGCCAAAAATGGACATAGTGCCCTATACCTCCGACACACAGAATTATACGTTGAAGTATAGTATGTCCATTTTTTCACCGCAGATGTGTAAACAAGGGGGATAAGAAAATCTACCTTATAAGTTTTATCTTGTATAAAGTTAGTATTAAACCTGATGATGACCCCGAAGGTGGGTTGAAAACATTTGTCAAATAAAGTAATTTCTGCAATCTTGTGCTGTAAGTACTTCAAAAGTACTTTTTGAGTGTAATTGTTTTGCAATAGTGCAGAAGCAGAAAAATTCAAAGAAATATTAGATATTTCTAATTCAATATGTAAAAAACAACAGGCCAATATCATTGAAATGTATAGAAGTTGGGATTCAATATAATTATCCTATTTAAGCAATCTTAATTTATATGGAAATCAGTGGACTTAGTAGATTAAGGGAATTTTGTTCCCTTCATCCCCTCAGTAAATGATACTTTCATACTTAAAGACTGTTTCTAAAACTCTCAAAGTTGCCATGTATAAAACAGCAAATGACATTCTGTTCCAAACAAGATGGACCATAAAGAAGCTAAATTTCAATTAAAAAAATTATTTAATAAATATAATTGCTAAGTTGAGTTTTATTGACAAGATTTAAAACAGAGGAATATTCTTATATGTATTAATAATAATTGTAAAAATATGAACTATCATCATCATCAGTTACAGCTGCAGAAATAGTTACAGTTCATTATAACAACAATACATAATATTAAACATAAATCAGCTTGACAAAGTTGGATGTTGTGTAGTTTCTGTTTCAAATGACTTTAAATCTCAAGTACTCATTATGGAAATCTCTCAGATAATTCATTAAGCTTAAAGTTAATGATGGATGGCTAAAATAAATAATGTTGAGTGATTTATTCATTACCAACATATTCTCAATCATCAATTGAAAGTCATCATACTTTGCTCATAAATAATTTACATTATTTTAACTACAGGAATACCTCGATTATCGCGATTTTCGAATTATCGCGGTTTATAATTTGATACCAAAATTCCAATTATTGCGATACAAATTCGAATTATCGCGGTTTCCAGATATAGCCCACTATATATGTAACCAGAATTACATTTACCCTCCAAGTAGCTCTCTTAAAGCACTTCGTTTTTATCCGAGGGCGCCTACTCACTGCTCATCAGTAACTGTCCACCATTGCCTGAAGTAAATGTGGACAAGGCCAGCTTAAACCCGATAAGCAAACGATGCACCGTGTGAGGAAGTTAACTTGGACCTGTCCTATTTTTATTTTATTATGCACTCTATTATTTATTTATCGTTATTTTCCTATATGCTAACGTATTATATTTTAGTTTAAAA
>AYEL01068471.1:0-17451 GCA_000484575.1 Olivierus martensii | reverse complement strand
TTTCGTTTTGTCGATTAGACGTTACGTTATTGTTAGATTGTTTTGTAGTTAATTATATTTAAGTTAGAACTTAGAAAAGACCTGAGCTCAGGCAGAACTCTGGAATTTGCAGAGTCGCTAACCGTTAGGCCTAGTTATAATTAGAATTGGTGACTTTCGTTCTAAAACGCAACTTTGCAACCGTATCGGAGCGCCTTATGAAGGAGGGTGCCAAAATTATCATTTTATCAATATTGTAAAGGTGATGAGTAGATGTTATAAGGAAGCTGCATTGGGGCACCGGGATCTCTAGAGGAGAATCTGCATGTGGATATTTATTTCTCTTCTTATTTACCCCTACAATGAATGATAAAAGAAACAAGGATGATATCAAGTCTACAGCTATTAAGAAGAAATGTAATGATCAGCTTAAAAGATTAGCACGTTTAACAGATTTCTTTTTTACCTCATATAAAATTTAATCAATAGATTTGAAAAATCCTTGGCAACGATCACCAATTTTACATGCATTATTTATCCCGACTACTGCGGATTCGATATACGCGATATTGCCACGAAAAATACCGCGGTATTTTGGCAATCGAGGTATTCCTGTATAATCTATTTTAATGTATAGTGAGTCCCTGACTTACACAGTTAATTTGTCCAAAAATATTTGTTAAAAATTTCTGTATAAATCAAAAACTATGCAAGTCCAACAGTGCTTAAATTCAATATATATGAATGCGTGCTTTAGCAAACAGTATGGCTAAACAAAATTTATGAGAACATTTTAAGCATAAGATAAGAAAATTTAATACTAAATGATATTTTTGCAAAAAAATAAATTTTAAACAATTTTTGCAAAAAAACTGTCTAATAAATTTTTCATTCACATTTTAGGAAAATTCAATGAAAATAAAAAGACTTATGCATCTGTATCTCTGAAATCACTTAAATCAAAACTATGTAAATTAGGGACCTACTGCATTTCATATAAATAATTACATTAATCCAGTGGTTTCCAAACTTTGTGTCTGCACCCCACTTTTTTCATAAAAAAATTGATAGGCCCCTCATCTTCATAACAGTCTAATTTTATAAATATTTACCACTTACAATTTAATACTATAAAACAATATACCATATTTTGTATAAATAAAATTCTTATATTGGCAAAAATATATATTTATTATGGTGTAATAATTTTTAATATAATTAAACAAATCTTACAAAAAAACAAAAAATAGAATGCATGTTTAAAACAACATAATATTTAATGCGATGGGTGGGCTTGTTTTTCAGCATAAATTCTCTCAAATTGGGATGTCATTGAAGATATCACTACTCACAATTCTTTTTCAATCACTAAATGAGACAGATATTTTGACTTTAAAACAGCTACTGCAGAAAGTTTCTAGGTGCATGGATATAAATATTTATAACACTTTTGTGATTCATTTTTTTCAATTTGAATTTATTTTTTGCTTGTTTGTCTTAAAAATGATGTTTTTGTTAATTCTTGTGCATCCTCTTAGTGGGGCACACCCCACAATTTGGAAAACACTGAATTAATCAAATCAAGGTACCTGTAAATTTTAATTGTGTTAAAATATAAATGCAACATTAACACTTACAGAATTATGTTCACTTTCTTGAATTTGTATTTTTAATATTTCTTTTGCTAATGCTTTTAATGATGGTGTTTTGCCTTTTGTAAGTTTCCTAAAAGGTTTATATTTACTTGTATCTCGAATTTTCTTTTTGGGATGATCTAAATAAAGAACCTGTAAAAAGAGTAAAATTATGTATAAATTATAGGTACTTCTTTACTTAAAATGGGGTTATGTTTTGATAGGTCAAAAATTTATAAATTGAAAATAACTGACAATAATAGAAATGTATGTCAACATATAAGAATTACTTCTCCTTAATATCCAAATCCATTTTTGATCTGAAATAGAACTGGATAAACACAGTACATGCATTAACTATAAATATATTTATAGTTAATATATAATAATAAAACTCATTTAATAATAAAAAGAATGAAATACAGTGAAACTCTGTTATAATGACTCTCACAGGACAGGGAAGAATTGATCATTATAACCATTATTTTATTGTATCCAAAAACATAAGAATGTTCAGAATTCAACAGTGATCCTCCAATGATAAAATCATCTGTAATTGACTTTAGATCTCCAAGATGGTAAGATTGTTTAGAATTGAATCCAGTTCTTTCAATTTAGTAAATGACTACTTTACCATGCAGCCATCCAACTGATTGTAAATTTTTAACAAAATAGAAAAAGTATTTTTAGCCAATATGCCATGAAAATAAGTGATGAAAAATTGCTATTATCATGTTTTCTTTAAATTATAAAAAAGAAATTATCATGAAATGACATTTGATGATATTAAAAAATATCTGGGATTATTTAACATTTCTTTCTAATATACAGGTGTTCCTAAAATATCTGGCCAAATTTTAAATCATCAAAACAAACCAAAAAGACAAATAAATTAATAGTTAAAAAATGTTTCCTTTTTGAGATAATACAGATGTAAAAGCATAAATTGTGTATGTAATCCCTATAAAAAGCAAAAAATCATGGATTATTTCTAGCCATTCACAGACTGTTCCAGTAGCTTGAAGAATGCTGTGATTAATGTAGTTTGTTTTGTTACAATTGATAGCAAACCACAATTTATTATAGGCATTATCAGATTAATAGTCCTATTAAATTGTATGTTTTTAAAAATATTCTGTGTTATCTCAAAAAAATTTTCTGGATTCTTGTTTATATAAATTTTTGTTTGTTTTGATGAGCAGCATCTATGATTTAAATTTGGCCAAACATTTTAGGAACACCCTGTATAATTCTAATTTATTTATGTATACATAAGAAGGTCCCAACTTTATGAGCTAATTCATTCCTGAAATGGGATCGTAAAGTAAGAACTTGTAAATTGAGAATCAATTCCTCAAAGACCTAATGTTAAAAACTAGGAATTCTGTTCTCAATAATGAAATTTGACTATAATAAAATTATGTAAAGGTCAACAAAATCAATAATATATGATTAAAAAATGATTTATTAATCTAAATACAGGCATACTTATTATTGTGGCAGTTATGTTCCAGACCATTGCTGTAAAGTGAATCACTGCTTTTTTTCATTTGCTAATGCATATAAAAGCCTAAAAGCATATTTACACTATATTCATTAAGTACACAATAGCACTAGGCCTAAAAAACTCATCCAGATGGCTGCATTTTAAAAAATTTGCATATTACCTTCAAGGATCCAAGTTCAATTTCAGATTTCACATTTTCAAATTTTTAGGATGGCTCCAAACCCAGCCCATTTATGTATTAATTTATGTTTTATATATTTATTCTAAGTAGAAATTGATAATTTGAAATCAAATTGATAATTCTGTAGAAAATTATCAATTTGAATATAGAATAAAAACATGGAATATAATTGAGAAGTGCTATGTTAGCAAATCACTGTAAAGTGAAGTAAACCTGTAAATGAAAATATAAACCTTAAATCAAGCAAATTATTTATGCCGTATACATATTAAGAAATTTTTATTCTTCACCATCATTATTGACAAATGATTAGATGAACTTTTATACAGTGATAAATAATAGTGGCTGCAGTTGCATTTCCACTTCTTAGTTGACCATTTCAATTTTTCCAATTTCATAGGAGATGATGGACTTTCTGCTATACACTGAATTGTATTTTACTATATAGCTACATATATGATTTGAAATGCTTTTTTTATGAATGTTTATCATAATTAATGTTCATATTTTTGATTTTTTGATACTTCATATTTGAAAATAATCTCATAAATCTGGGAACTTGTAAATAGGGAATTTCCTATATAGATAACAGCAATATATGCAAAGAAGAGTATGGGTCAAATCATCCTTAGAAGTAAAGTACAATGCATTAACTAAAAAATAAATGAATCCATCATATTGTTACACTGCTCGGTACTTCTAAATTCAACAATTCAGCTCTTTGAGCAGGAAGTAAAATACACCTTTATCTCAACAGTAACTTTTATTAACAATATAGTCCTTTCGACTCGATCAAGTCCTCTTCAGTATTTACAAAGATTTGATTCAGTATTTACAAAGAATCGAATCTTTGTAAATACTGAAGAGGACTTGATCAAGTCGAAAGGACTATATTGTTAATAAAAGTTACTGTTGAGATAAAGGTGTATTTTACTTCCTGCTCAAAGAGCTGAACTGTTGTAATTTAAAAAATAAATGCATACTAAACTGATCATTAACATTAATATCAATAGAAAAAACAAATTTTAAAACACAGATCAATAAATTTTCATCAATTAGCTCTCTCTCTTTTTTTTATTATTAACAAATACAGATATTCCTTTAGTTATGAATATCCAAGTTACAACTTTCATACATGAATATGTCATTTTATTTTTGAATTGTAGAAAAATTCAAAAATTGTATAAAAATCTTCAGAGGCATGCACTATAAAGACAGGAAAAGCATTTTCAACTTTATTAAGCAATCTTCAATTCAATTAAATTACAGAAATATAAAAAAGAACAATAACCTAATGGAACTGAAGATGACTTAGCAAAGCTGAAAATGTTTTTCCATGATCTAATAGATTATTTATATTTAAATAAAAATATTTTTCTATCTTTAGAGTGCTTACCTCTGAAAATATACAATAGACTCTCCAGGCTGCAGATAAACTAGGTTAATCCAAAACCTGGAAATGATGTTTAATCATCAAGATTTTTAAATGCCCTAAATTCATTTTTTTATTATATCTTAAATAATTGGTGATAAAAATTAGAATCAAATAAAAATTATAAATATTGCAATAAATTCTTGCTAAAATAAAGCAATCTCTTGTTTTCGTTTTCAATAAATAATAGAATATTTGAATATGTGTATGTATGAAATTTATTTATTTTTTATTAAAAACATATTGTTCATAATTTCTAATTTTTTGAGTATTTTACAGATTATCAAAGAATCAGTTATTCAGATTAATTCATTTTCCGGTTGCTCCCATTAATTGGAAGTATACTATATTATATGGTAGGTGAATTTTAAATATAAAACTGTATAAAAACTAAACTGTACAATAGCAAAGTGATCTAGCAACAAATGTAATATGAAGCTATGTAATTATTTAATGTTTCCATAGTATTCAAAATGCTGAGTTTAAACTAAAAATCCAAAAATATTTCTAACTGATCCAGTACAACATATATTACACAATATGGTATATACCATAGGTGTTCAACCTGTCGAGCATGACTAAAAATCTTTCTAAGGAGGTCTTGTTTATTCCTTCTTACAAATTTATTTAAAACTGAAGACATAATAATTTATTTATTGTTATTTTATATTTTTTAATTCTCTTTAAGTGCATTGCTATTGTTATTTATTTTTCATTAAAATTGTCAAATCAATAATTTTCTTATCATTTGGAAGTATACACATGAAAAGTTTCCAATATTAACTGATATTGTGCAAAAAATTCTGTTGTGTTTCAGATCAACATACTTGTCAGAATCTGCTTTTTCAAATATGAACATCATAAAAAATCAAGAAACCAAATTACAAATAATCATTTGGATGATTATCTGCAATGGTCACTTCTTTATAATCAACTGAACTATGAAAATATTGCGAGCTCCAAACAATGCCAAATTTCACATTAACCTTTTTTTTTTAATGAACATTCCTGTAACTTATGAGTTTGTAATCAATCTGTTGTTTTTTCTAAGTCCTGTAACTTATGAATTTGTAATCAATATATTGTTTTTTCTAACTTTGGGTTTTCAAAATAGAGAAATAAATATTTTATTCCAATATATTTGTTTTATTTGTTAAAAAAAAATAATTAAAAGTGATAAATAAATTTTTAAATACACAAATAAAGTTTTAGTTTCTTTAGAGTTTTTAGGGCTGGGAGTGTGCATATTTGAAAAAGCAGATTCTGACAAGTATGTTGATCTGAAACATGACAATTTTTTGCACAATAACCTCTGAAGTGAGTGAGTGCATTTAACTGCATAGTTGTACATAATCAGATATCAGATTGGGGGAACATGATCTATATAAGAGAGTAGATTATTGAATAACTTAGTATAGAAAAGTAGCTCGCATAGTAAAAAAGGTTGAACACCATTGGTTTATACAGTATGTTTGGTACTTATAGATTAAGTATAATAGTAAACTTTGAATTGTGAACAGAACTTACAAACTCATTGTTTGTAACTAAAAATATATTTGTAATAAATTTATTGACAATATGGATATTGAATTTTACTATAATTTGAGCTGAGTTGAGTTTTATTTTTATTCTCACAATATTCAAATTATTTGTCTGCATTTGATTGTATTTGATATATAGTCAATCAGAAGCTTCTGCCAAAGTTTCCATAATTTCTATTTCTTGAACAATTATGGTGCCATGTTACACATGGCACCATAATTGATGTTATCTCAAAAGACAATGTCATTTATATAAAGTTAACAACTAAAATTTAGTTTTTTGATTGGTTAATTATATTATAATTAATCAATCTGTTGTTTTTTCTAAGTTTGATTATAATTATATTATAATTAACCAATCAAAAAACTAAATTTAGTTGTTAACTTTATATAAATGACATTGTCTTTTGAGATAACATCAATTATGGTGCCATGTGTAACATGGCACCATAATTGTTCAAGAAATAGAAATTATGGAAACTTTGGCAGAAGCTTCTGATTGGCTACATACCAAATACAATCAAATGTAGACAAATAATTTGAATATTGTGAGAATAAAAATAAAACTCAACTCAGCTCAAATTATAGTAAAATTCAATATTTGAAGAGTTTCCTTTTGAAGTATATTGGCATACTACAGTCCCTTAAGGAGTTGCTATATCAGCCACATGCATGTTATCCCAACTGCATCCTATGTTGAATTTCTCTTATTTGTTCTCCTTATGCTATGATTATTTGTCCTAAGTACCTTTATTCTTCTGCCCTTTCAATTATCCAACCTTCTATCATCACTGCTTGTGGATTTACTTCTGTATTGAACATTATCTTTGTCCTCTCATAGTTCATTTGTAATCCTATTTTCTCATTTTCTGTCTTGAAGTCATTTAGCATTTTCTATAGTTCATTTGGTGTTTGGACGAAAAGCACTATGTCATCTTCAAATCTCAGATGGTTGAGATATTGGGTTGTCCTGAAAGTTTGTGCGTTTTTTCAATAAGCAAATAAAACGAAATTTACAAATTTAAAGATAATTTTATGCAGTAAAATAATTTCCGTCTGAATTTACAACCTTTTCCCATCGAGTCGGTAGTTTTTTGATGCCATTTTCAAAAAATTTTGGTGGTTGTGATTCAAAAAATAATTTTAAGTGTTTTTCGACTTCAGCAATATTTATAAATTTTTTCCCTTGTAGAAAATTTTGTAGTGATCGAAAGAGATAGTAATCCGATGGCGCAATGTCTGATGAATATGGAGGGTGAATGAGAACTTCCCAGCCGAACTCCTTTAACTTCTGTTGAGTCATCATCGCTACATGCGGCCTAGCATTATCGTAGTGGAAAATAGCGCCTTTTCTGTTCGCTAGTGATGGTCGTTTTTCCACAATTGCCTTTCTTAAATTGTCCAGTTGACTACAATATTTGTCTGCATTGATAGTTTTCTTGTTTTTTAACAGCTCGTAAAAAATTATGCCTTTAAAATCCCACCAAACACTGAGCATGACCTTTTGTTGGTGAATGTTTGGCTTTGGTGTTGAAGTGCAGGCAAATTTGGTTTAGACCAGTGTTTTTTTCTCTCCACATTGTCATATAGGATCCATTTTTCATCTCCAGTCACAAATTCTTTCCAAAAACTGCTCAAACTTAAGACGCGAAGCAAAGAAACGCGCGCCGCAACTCTATCCATCCGATTTTTTTCAGTAAGTTCATGGGAACCCAAACATTGTACTTGCTGATCCATCCCATTGATTTTAGGTGGTCATCGATGGTTGTTTTGGATACATTAAGTATCTCAGCAAGCTCCCGTGTCGTTAATCGAAGATTACTTTCAAGCTGTGCGGAAATATCGTGTCAAGGACGACCGAAGGTCGTCCTGAACGTGGCTCATCTTCCAGGCTTAAATTTCCTTCTCGAAATTTTTTAAACCACTTTTGACGGGTACGTACAGATAATGCATCATCTCCATAAACTTCACATATATCTTTTGTTGCATCAATTGCAGAAAGTTTTTTTTAAACGCGTATAACATTACGTGGCGCAAATGTATTCTATCGACACTCATGGCGAAAACGAAACTAACAATAGTTTGTCGATCTTTATTCTGACAAAACATAAATTTTTATGATGTTTACAGTGTCATCTTTCAAGGTCACAACTAAATTAAATAATAACTTGCACGTTTTTAGTACTCTAGCGCCACCAATTAACAACTAAAAAAAACGCACGAACTTTCCGGACAACCCAATATTTTCCATTGATGTTTATTTTTTTGTATTCTGATCCATTTATTCATCAAAATATTTCTTTTAGACAAGCTATGAACAGTTTTGGTGAGATACTGTCTCCTTGATGAACTCTTCGTTGGAATTTTATTATTTGGTTATTGGTTCTTAATGCCATTAGTATTACTCTTGTAGATACTAAATAAGGCAATCAATGATAATTTCAAAATTATTTCAAACTTACACTTTTCTGGTTAAAAGTTTTTCAGTTAAGTTAATATTATTTTTGCTTTTTAGACAAAAAATAATAATTTTTTTTTTTAATTAAAAACAAGTGTTATTATTTTACCTTGAAAAAAAAAAAAAAGAGAGAGAGAAAGATGCTCAAAATATTTTTTGACTTTACTACCTTCAGATCATTATGAACAGCATGTCCAACAAGGATTCTTTGTTTTAAGATGTCATACACTTCTTTCTGTACAACTTCAAATTCTTCACCTATTAAAAAATATATCTTAAAATATTTCTGTTGTTCAAATTTTTAATTCCAATTATAAAATTGTTCTAATTCAAAATCAAAAGTTATAATGTATTTTTTTAAATAAAAGCTCTAATAAAATGCACCCAGACCCCAATTTGAGTTGTTTCAGTTTTTTTTTGAAGTTGCATCATAAAATAATTAAGACATTTGGAGCCATAAAATTCTGCATTTCAATTTTAATTCAATTTGTGTTGTTTCCAGGAATCATTTATTTTCGGTAACAGCAGCTTACATTGCATGGTTCAATTACCACTCCTAATATATTTGTGCATAGATATTTTTGGTGCTGCAATACATAAATACAAACAAAATCCATTTATCTTGATATCTGCCATCTTTAGAAAACTAATAGTCATATTTTTCACATTTTCTTATTGTTGTTATTGTAACCAAATTCAATACAGCATAACAAATATTTTACAAATAAACAGTTACATTAAATTTAAAATATTTTAATCTAAATACACTGTATTTTTGCTTAATTTATCAAATCTACAATGATAAGTTACTTCATTTGGCTCTATATCATCAATATGGAAGCTAGTTGAAGAGATATAAGCATAATTACATCTTTTATTCTTTATACTATGGTGAAAACTCTTCTTCATTTAGTAGCAGTACATTGCATTGTTCAATTTTTGTTCCAAGAAGGAAGTAAGTAGGTCTATTGTACATACTACAGATAACTCATAGAATTTTCTGTTTGTTGAAATTAGTAATGCCAGTTTCCTATCTTCCATATTTCAATGGTTTCTTATGGAAATTATTATTTTGATTTGCATTGTTTCAATCTGTGTCACATTTTTGAAGAATGCATCTCTGACACAAGTGGGGTCTGGGTATATACAAAATTATTATTGAAAAAAAAATAATAATAATAATAAACAAACATTGCATTAAATTAATGGAAAAACTGCATAGAAGATGCCACTTATTTTCATTATAGAACAGTTTACAAATAATTTATCAAATACAGATAAATGGTATAGAATAAAAAATATATTTCATATGATTTAAATTTGCCTTTAATTGAAATTTAAATTTAAACTAAAGGCATGCTGAAAAAGAGAAGGTTGGAAATTGTCAATAAACTTCATATTCAAGAATCATGGTAAAAGTAAGTTTGTAATTTGGTAACTATGATAAGATGAATGATTTTTATGCACACAAAATTTTCTTTGTCCCTTGAAAGAATATTCCACTACTTTACAGTTTATTTTCCTTGAAAAATTTTACTATTTAAGATATTTTCTTGTTAATAAGTTTATATGAAGAGTTTGTAGATGATGAATATTTATATAAAAAACAATATCTGTACTTTAATTAATTAAGTTTATTAGTTTAAACACTCAAGTCTATTAATCAAATATTTAATTCATTAAATGACAAAACCAAAAACACTGCTTAACTTATTACAATTAAAGTCCAGAAAGAAGAGCACATATAGCAGTGACGTTAACTAACAGATTTTTATTATAAAAGTATTAATATTAGGCAAGCCGACAGGCTTCATACTGCTTGGAAGTATGCCGTTATGAAAGAAGTATAACCTTTATTATTACTCCCCCTCCCCCTGTAATAGTAGTATAGCCGAGTTTTTCGAGTTCAGGAACTGTTTTATGTTTATAATATTTTAATTCTGTAATATTTGAATGTTAAGAAATGTTTTATGAACTCCGTTCTATTTTTATGTTCTATTTTAGAACTACTTGTATTCTTAAGTGTTATGTATATATATTTTGTTGTAACTGAAGATGGTGCCTTGAGCATCGAAAATGTTCTTACTTTTATAATAAAAATCTGTTAGTTAACGTCACTGCTATATGTGCTCTTCTTTCTGGACTTTAATTTTAATTCATTACTCAAACAGAAGGAAAATTTAAAATAATAAAAGACCTATTATTGTAAACTCTAAATAAAAGTAAATAACAAGCACATTTGGTAAGATTGATCAAACAGTTTATCTTACTGAATGTGCTTGTTGTTTACTTTTATTTAGAAAATTTAAATTATTTATATTGCATCACATAATCCCATATTCCCTTGTATCACTTATCTTCAAACTAAATTTGATAGTGATATAATAAAAAAAAAGCTGAATGGATTCACAAATCTGTTACAAAACTTAATAAAAGAATGCCTACCAGTTGCTATTAAAATAATTCTCATCTCAATTGTGTTTCCTAGTATCATATTTATAGCAATAGTATAATATTGGTTTCAATGCAATGATTAACTACATAATTTCCTTTAGCTTACAATTTTTAAACATAAGTTTCAGCTTACAATTTAACCAATAAAAATTTGTTGTTATCAATTTATTATAAAAGAAGATTAATAAAGGTATGCCACTTTGATTTATCATCATTAATAATATGTGATCTTTACTTATTCTATATGAGCATTTCTTAATTAGTGACTTTATTGATCTGTAGGATTTTAAGTAATCAATGATATATCCGTAATTCAAATATTTTGAATTGTTTCACAGTGGGCACCTTTTGAATCCAGGTTCTACAAACAAAATAGGATTGACCAGACATAACATTCCAAAAAGTGAATTTTTAGATTTTAAATTGAATTGCTGTTTGCTATCATTTTTTATATCTTAAGAAGACATTTTATCTTTTTATCTGAATCTTAGACTTCATGTAGTCACATTCCAAGGAATTTAAATTTATTGACATATTCTCTATTGGTATGTTGTTGATGGTTATGCTATAATTGGGTGAAGAGACCTGAATTTCATGTCATAACTATAAATTTGGTTTTATTAACATTTATTTTAAAAGGGAAGCAGGAGATGAGACCCATCTTTTGTTCTCCTTCACTGTACACATAGTGGAAGATGAGTTCCATATGTTGTGTGTACAATGAAGATTTTCTATAAATTTTTCTATTTTTTTACATTCTACAGATCAGCAAATCAGACTATGATCATTCTTGTGTCATTAGAATAGCGGATGTAGTTGATCTAAATTCTATTGACTTTTATGTTCTTTTTGGTATCACTAAATACTCTCAAAATTTTTTGAGAGTACAGATTGAACAGCAAAGGAAAAATATGCAGCTCTTATGATGCTTCTTCAAATCTTCATCTGTCAGATTGCATCCAGATACAAATTTACTGTCTGATTCTATTGGATTGTCCAGAAAGTTTGTGCATTTTTTTTTTTAAATAAACAAAATTTTCAAATTTAAAGATATCTTTAGTTCAATAAAATAATTTCTATTTGAATTTACAATCTTTTCCCATCAAGTTAATAATTTCATGATGCCATCTTCAAAACTTTTGGCAGTTTTATCTGAAAATATGTTTTTTAAGTGGTTTTTGACTTCAGCAATATTTTCAAATTTTTTTTTTTAGAGAATTTTGTAGTAACAAAAATAGATAGTAATCTGATGGTGCAATATCTGGTGAGTACAGAGGGTGAATTAGAACTTCACAGCCAAACTCTTAATTTCTGCTGAATCATCAAGATGACATGCCTTACTGTTTGCTAGCAATGATCTTTTTTGTGCAATTTTTTTTTAAATTGACAAATTACACTGTGAGAGTCACATGATCGAACAAAAGAAATTGTGAGGGTCATGTGATTCGGCGAAAGATGAAAACAGAGTAATTAGTAGCATTTATCAATATTACTAGTGAAAAACATCACATACGAGAGACAATGATTAAAAACAAGAATAATCATAGTTATCATAAAGTACGAAGATAAGGGGACTGCACTGGAAACCACATCAAAAATAATCTTTATTCCAGTGACAATTACAAATTTATGACCCGGGTTATCAGGTCTGGATAAGGTCCGAGAGAGAAACCTGGACCAAGAAGGGTCACCTTGAGACCCAGAGTGCTTGCCTTTGCACCAATGGGGAAGGAGACAGTTAACAATATAAAAGCCTTCTAAACAAAGAGTCAGGGTCTTCTTCCTGTTTTTCTGACAGCCATCATCTTCCTGGTTTGTCCGTCGCTCTTCTAGTCCAAGTTCATCAGTTTCAAACACTGACTATTCCTTCTTGTTCGTTTACTGACGGTGTCCTCTGTGTTCCACCACCAAGTCTTCCTGCCTATCTCCCATGAGATACCGTTACTTACTTCCAAAATGTAAAGACAGTCATTGGTCTCCATTTCACCTTATGTATCGGCATTGAAGAACTGAGTTAAAAACGTCTACTGATCGCCAACTTATAATAAGGTATTTATCCTTCTCACCGATGTATTAAAATGTTAATGTGTGAGATAATATACAGGAATCTCTCTCATTAAATGCTTATTGTTAATGTTGATTTGCATTGTGTGACTTATTGTGTCTACCGGTTCTCCTGCACCTCCTTACTCATGTCACAACCGTGTTTATTCAGCCAGAATCAACTGTGTTGTTGGGACACATACAAACCCAACTGGTGTCAGAAATCCTGACTAAAGCATTTAAGGCTCAAACCTGTGTCTGACCATCCTGAAGGCTTCACAACACAATATTTGTTTGCATTAATAGTTTTATTGTTTTTTTAGCAGCTCATTATAAATTATTTCTTTAAAACCACCTCACCTCACAAAATACTACCTGACCTTTGATTTTTTTATGAATATTTGGCTTTAGCATTGGAAGTAAAGGAAAATTTTGTTTAGACCACTGTCTTGTATAGGATCCATTTTTTGTCTCCAGTTACTATCCTTTCAAAAAATAGCTAAAATTTAAGATGATCAAGCAGAGAAATGCATGCTGCAACTTGATTCATTTGATTATTTCAGACAGTTCATGTGGTACTCAGATATCATACTTGCTGACCAATCCCAATGATTTTAAGTAGTCATCAATGATTATTTTTGATATATTAAGTATTTTAGCAAATTCTCTTGTTGTTATAATCAAGGATTACTTGTAATCCATGCAGAGATGTCAAGGTTATTTGATGACAGAAGAATGCTCCAAGCATGGCTTATTTTCCAAGCTTAAATTTCCTTCCCAAAATTTTTTAAACCACTTCTGACCAGTGCACACAGATAATGCATATCTCCATAACATCATATATATTTTTTATTGCATCAACTGCAGAAAGTCCTTTTTTAAACTCATAATATTATGTGATGCAAATGAATATTATCAACACTCATGATGAAAATGAAACTATCTAATGTGATTTGTCTTTATTCTGAAAAATCACAAACTTTTGTGATGTTTACAGTGTCATCTTTCAAAGACCAACTAAATGAAATAATATCTTGCATGTTTTGACTACTATAGAAACACCTATTGACAATTGCAAAAAACACAAACAAACTATCCAGACAACCCATATAATAATCTCTTAATGCATCAGAAATCCTTTTCGTTCTATACTAATTTTTGTGAGTATCTTTACTATCTTGTCATGCTGGATCATATCAAAGGCCTTACAGCAGGTACAAATATCAAAAATAGTCTAAAACAAGTATTAAGATGATAGAAACTTCACTTATTAGAACAAAAATAAGATTATTACTTAAGTATGTTTGATCCAAAAGGTTCTCATCACCAATAAATCAAATTAGTTATCAAAAAGAACTATATAGAGATAACAGATCACTGTTGCACATAGAACAGAAACTTGTTCTCTGTGTAGTTCTAAACTTATTTTCTAATCAAGTGGATTCATTGCTGATGAAGATCCTTTGAGTCAAACATACTTAAGAATCTTATTTTTGTTTTAATAAATGAAGTTTCTACTATGTCAATGCTTATTTTAGACTATTCCAAAGGTAGATATTTCTTGTATTTCTACAAATATACAAATATCTTTATCATAGTAGTTTTGAAATGAAATAAAAGATCAGTGACATATAGATAAAATGGTCACAGTGGTAATTGTCATATCTGCCACTGTTCAGAACACTGCATCAAAGTCTAGAAATGATAGATTTATACAAAATTAATATAAACATATATAAATATAAATAATTAATTAAATTTTTTCAAAAATATAATTAAACTAATATTACCATTTTCTAAATCTTCTGGTCTTATTCCACTGACAGATGTTCTATAATCTGTAACAGTTTCTCTTGGCTTTACATATTTATCATAAATACAATAACATTGAGAGTTCACTATTGAAACTCTTGCTAGCATAGATTCTTTACCATCATCACCTACTCCAACCATTTCACAATCTATTGCTACAGCTTTAGTTATGTCACTGGAAAAATAATAATAATTTTTCAGATGATATTGTTCCCTTGGCTTATTATAATACAGTAAAAGAAAAATTTGATGATGGTAAATTAACTGAAACCAAATGAATATTATACACAGGAATAACCAGGCCATACTATTCTAAAGTTAAGGCTGTAGGAAATTCATCTACATTCTCTGGGTTATTCCATATCACCAAGATGTCGTCCACGTAGCGGGTGTGAAGTTTGATGGACGGTTGGAAAAGGGGAAGTTTTTGCAATTCAACTTCTCTTAGGAGGATTTCAGCTAGCAGTCCAGCAATAGGGCTGCTGATAGGGACCCCTAGATCTTGCCTGTAAATTCTATTTCTAAATATAAAGTATGAGTTGTAGCAAACTAAGTGTGCCACTTCCCTTAATAGATGGCTGATGTCTTGTTGTGCTGGAGTATGCTCTAACAGAAATCTATAAAATAGAAGACAAGTCGGCACCAGTTTCAATGATGGATACAGGGCCTGAAAATCATAAGTGGTGTAAAGGTCCTGCGGGGGATGTTTGGAGTCTGCTTAATACTGATGTGGCAATCATCGTCGAAAAGAAGCTTGCACCAACATACCAGTTTGAAAAAAGTTAGCAAAGTGGTGTAACCAAATATTAGGTGAAACGACCAACTCGACAATGATTGCCACCTCAGTATTAAGCAGACTCCGGAATCTCCAAACATCCGCACAGGACCTTTACACCACTTATGATTTTCAGGCCTTGTATCCATCATTTTTTTAATTTTTAAATATTAAATAAATTTTAAATATAGTTATATTTATGAATATTACTTACATGAATTACAATGCATTAATTAATAATGAAATCAAAGTAAAAACTGAACTGTTTAGAAGCAGAAGTGATTGTAATTTGAGGTTAATGATAACATGGTAATTCCCATAAAGCAGTGTTTCTCAAACTTTCAATGTGCTTGTATCTTTTTTAAGATTTTAATAACATTGTACATACTCTTTTAGATAAATGTAATTTGGGAGAAGTTATAATAATGTTTTATTCAAACAGATAACTGTTAAAAAATAAATACCTTTTTTAATAATTATAAAGTATTTATTTTTTGACATTTGCATTATAATAAATTACAAATATATGAATTCTTGTAAACTAAGACAAAAATACAGAAGTAAAAAGTAATCAATCAAAATTTAAAAAATTCCCATCCTCTAAAGGATGTGAATTTTTTAAATTTATTCATGTGCCCCTGATAGTTTGAATACTGCTCTTTGGGAAAAACTGCCCTAAAGAATAAGAAATGCATCTACTCTGCCAAAAGTCAGCACATAAACAATGATATTGCAAACTTAATTGTGAATGAAATATTATGAATTTATAATAGAATTAATTAATTAATTAATTTTACCACTTATATACTATATTAAGCTATTTAACAATTGATACAGAAGTATTTGATTATTTTAACAATCAATATGGCTGTACTGGTACACTTTGGGAAAAACTGACATGAATGAGAAATGATAGTTTTAACAGTGATCTGTAAAGTTTTCTGTAAAGTTTACAAGGTTTTTGATTAGTAATATAACATTGGTGTATTTTAAAATTTAATTTAAGCTCACTCTTTTCAAAATTATTAAAATTTATTAAGTAACTGTAATAAGATCATTTAATAGTCAGGGTTGCCACTCAAACAGAATACTAAAATTCCCTGACTTTTCCAGGTTTTCCAGGTTTAATTCACAAAATAGTTAAAATTAAAGAATAAGTGAGGAGACACATTAGTAATTTAAAATAGGCCTGCTCAACCTACAGCCTGTTGCAGTCTTCTATGAGCATGTGAGATGATTTATATATTGACAAGTGTCTTTTTTATAATGAAAAAAAAACTTTTCTCTACAGTTTAGTGTTGATTTTTAAGAAACTTTTATGTAATTTGACACCTCCTTATCAAAATTATGTAAATAAAAAAACATAAAAATAACACATTAAATAAAACAAATATTATTTTATCTAGTGTGGGGCTACAAAAAACTGAAAAGTCTCCAGGCAGCCCATAGAACAATTTGGATTGGCTGGGGCTAATTTAAAACGTGCACAAATAATTCATTTAAAAAAGCATCAATAAAAACTTAATGTATAATTGAGAACTTGTAGTTCTGTTTATTAACTATGAAAAGTTGTTATAACAAATTGACAGTTTTTAATTTATTTCAATTTTTAAAAAATGTTTAAATATTCACTTT
>AYEL01068468.1:0-10465 GCA_000484575.1 Olivierus martensii | reverse complement strand
GTTTCATTCCGTTTTCCGGCCCTCGAGTCCTCTCCTTGTTAGAACTATACTCAAGATCAAAGGTTTCCAGACTTGTTTCAGTCCTTTGAGTGCACCATGGAGTGCACAAATGCCCTCTGTCAGATTCTTCTTCTTGTTTGAATAGTCCAATCAGCAGTACATGTGGTAGCATCTTTTTTTTGCGTGATATCTCACAGTCCATAAGTGATATTAAAAAACTTTCAAAATAAAAGTTTTATTTTTCACTGTTCTATCCAGTTATGCCCAAATCGACATATGTTTTCATTGGAAATTTCAAAGTTGATTTTTTGTGCATCTACTTCTGGTGGGCCCACAAAATTTTTTCCCTACTTCCTATCTCATCGTGTTTCTGAGAAAAAAGGTGGTACGGGTGGTAAGATACACTTTGTATACAGTGTGTTCAAATGAATCCCATACAAAATGCACCATGTGATGAGTTGACATTTAAGTTTAGAAATGCAGATGTTAAAGTGGAGCTGTATGTGTTGTGCGTGCACAGTGCTCTTAAATTGTGCACTTGTGTCATTTTTAAACACGATATAACATTAAAGATGACTGGTATGATTGAAAATCTGTTCAAGCAGGATGTGCAAACTATAATTCAGTTTTTAATGGCTGAGTGATGTAAGCCACTAGTGCTAGTGGGTGACCCACATGCTGACTGAACACCACAAGGAACAGTGAATGGACCTCAGCTTGCTGCATTTGATGCACTATTACAGTGATTCTCAATCACTGTAAATAGTGCACAGCACACTAACATGCCACCAAATCTTTGAAGGTGTGCTGCAAAAAGTTAAGAATGAATTGTATGTATGTAATTGAATCATATATATTAAGAGTGAAATGTGGTTGGTTGTATATCCCTTTTGCAGTCAAACTACTGTACCGATTTCTATAAATAGGGTATTGTTAGAAAAAATCTAACCCTTGAATATCTGCAACAGCCAAAATTTTTTGTCATTATTAATAATTTAAAATTAAGGAATAAAAATTAAAATTATAATTTCTCTAAAAAGACAAAATCCATAGGTGTGCTATAACCTAATAAGGGCTGCCATTTAAGGATCCCGTGTATCAGTATGTCTGTAATCTGAATGCTAATAGATAAGAATAAATACGAGTATTTCTGTAATCTGAATGTAATAAATAAGAATAAATACAATAATGTGTTAATAAAAATTCATTGTTAAATCTAAATTATTATTTAAAATATTTAGTTGTGTCACCAAATATTAAAATGTGAACCAAAGATAAAGTTGAGAACCACTGCACTATTGCAATGAGGGCAAACAATTTTTTGCAGTACATAATGGTGAAACATCACTATGCACCCATTTTCACATAGTTATATTTGACAGGAAAGATGAAATGAGAAGATACGCTTTCCATAACTATAATGTTTTATATAATGCAGGGATGTCAAACTGGCGGCCCGCAGGCCGCATACGGCTCTCAATGTGATTTTTTGGCCCAAATGCTCTCAAAAAATGAAAATGAGAACAATATTTTATGAGATAATAGGAAGTAACTCTCACTTCGTAATCATTTCATATACTATTGTACTTAGGCTTGTTAAAGATTTATTTATTTGATTTTAATGAAATGTAATTGCACAAGATTTTTCGATTGGCCTTTTATTGACATATACGTACAGATGACAGTGATCTTTCAGATTGGTGACACAAACTAAGTGCTTTCCTGCAAGGACTACATCATTTTGTTCAAAATTTCTTACCAAAAAACAAAAAACCATAAATCAGAAACCTGTATATTCTTTTTCTTTTTTTTTTTGATAGACAAATACAATATTCAAGTTCCAAACAATCCCTCTTTGAAGGACATATATAAAGGATGTGCTAATGGACTTGTTAAAAGATTTATCTGTTGTTTTATTAACTTATTTAAAAAATGTAAATAGTTATGTATATTTAAAATTTTAATGGAAAGTTTTTGTTTTTGTATAGAAAATGTGACTTTTAATGCTTAATAGAAAATTAAAGATTGATAGCAAGGAATTAACTGCTTTAAATTATACATGTTTTTAATTTATGTAGTAAATATATATTTTTGTAATATATTCATTGATTACACAATGTTTTTAATTATCTATATTTCTGAATCCTTACTCTAAAATTTGTAAGATTATTGCAGGCCACATCAAATTTAAAAAAATTTTGTGTATGATGTGGCCCACGACAATCTTACATGCTCATTAAATGGGCCTTGAATTAAAATGTTTTTAACGCCTGATATAATCAATTAAAAAAAATATAGTAATTATAATTATATATTCTGCAATATTATTCTAATTATTTGTTATTTCAGTTCCTTACGATGGGTGGAGATCTGTTGCTTCTGCTGGATATTATGATAAAAATATGGAATTTAATCGGAATTGTGAACAACGATCTGATTTCAAACGAACTACTGAAAAAGATGATGTACAATTTCTTGATTCAAATTCACAAGAATGTGAAAGAAGGTAATAATAAAGTTATCACTTTTTTTTTACATACTGCACACTCATTCTCTAATATGTACATGTACACAAACACACAAGGCAGTTCTCATTTTATGAATTACTGGGTTGCAAGTTTTTTCAAAAATCAAATAAAATATGAATATCAACTGTAATAAATAAATGCTAAACAATGCTGAACATTTGTAAATATACGGTATTTCAGACATACATATACAATACAATACACTACAGTATATTCCCAAATTAAGCATTTAATTTCATTTAGAAAATTTCTGCATAATCAAAAACCACAGTCTGACAATGCTTAAACTTAATGTACACAAGTAGGTTCATTAGCAAGTGGAATGGCCACTGAAATTTATGAACATACTTTATGCATTGATAAGAAAATTTAAGGCAATAAGTGACATTTTTGTAAAAGAAATTATTTTATGAATTTTTCATTTGCATTTTATGGAAATTTAACAGAAATAGAGAGACTAATTCAATGTAAGTAGAGGGAGACAAATCAAATATATGAAACCAAATTAATTCCTAGTATAATTATTTAGAATTAAACTGTAATTTTAATCCAAAAATTAAAATACAATATCAAAGCACAGAATATGGCTTGCAAAATCCTAATTTTATCTTTCCAAAAAATTAAAAAGATAAAAGTTATAGTGAGAATTAAAATTTCATTTTTTATTTTTTTTAGTGTGTTTGAAGTCAGCAATGTCATTTTTTATTTTCAAATTTTTTTAAGAGTTAAAAATAAAATTTTTAGGATTTTTCCCTTTGGATGTGACCAAATGCTATCTCTGTGCCAAATTTGAAGTTTATACACTCGATGGTTAGAGCTGGGCATTTCTATTACTCACTCATGCTATCAAACATATATACATGGTGCGGCAGTGAATCAGGCTATTTTAAAAACATTATTGAGAGGAAATGATCAAATTTATTTGGGTGTAACAAGTTGGAATACAAAGTAGACATGAAAGCATTTATTTATTTATGAATATAAGTCAACAAACAGAAAACAGTGTTGCACCAAAAAAAGTTACTGTCCAAAAATGACATCTTGCAGATTACCGCCATTCTTCTGTACACACTCAAATAAGGCTCTTGCTAAGTTTACTCATTCCTCTTTGCAGCATATCTAGAGGAATTCTTGCAACTTCTTTCTGAATGAAATGTTTCAGTTCTGAAATTGTGTGGAGTGCAGAAGCTTTGAAGACTTGGGATTTCAGATAGCCCCAAAGAAAAAAATCACTTGCTGAAAGATTGGGTGATCTGGCTGGCCATGGGATGTTCCCAAATCTCGAGATAATACAGTTTGGAAACAGGTTTTGCAAAACTGCCATGGAAGCACATGTGGTGTGGCAAGTAGCCCCAACTTGTTGGAAAAATGTTTTGTCGTTGACTGACGTATGGGAACAGGTATGGGTATCTGGACGCAGGAGCAAGGAAGTTTTCTAACATGTGAACATAACGTGGTCCTGTAACAGTGACAGCCATTTCATTTTCAAAAAAATATGAGCCTATAATTCTAAGGGAAGACGTTGATAATTTTCCTATTTTTGGTACAACACTGCTTTCGATTTGATGACTTACATTCACAAATACATAAATGCTTTCATGTCTACTTTGTATTCCAACTTGTTATACCCAAATAAATTTCATCATTTCCTCTCAGTAACATTTTTAAAATCGCCCGATTCACTGTTGCACCTTGTATGTTATATAATCTATGATAATTATTACTTATTTAGCCTATTACTTGCTATTTGACATTAAATTTCAAATCATTAAGTGCCAAGTAATCTTTGAATTTAAAGGGAGTAAACTTGCTTGCCATTTGTTTATATTTATTAACTAAAAATTTTAAAATTTTCATCAAATATTTTTTCTTAAATTTATGTATTTCTCAAAGATCTTTATTCTGATAAATTATTGGCATAAATATAAATCTAATATTTTAGAAATTAGTATTGATGTTTTTAATTCTATTTGCTAAAAATTCATTAATTATGGATTTTATGATGATGATTATTTTAATAAAAAAAAAATAGACAAAATTATTTAAACAATACATTAATTATATTTAGCATATTTCAATAGAACTACAAAATACTATGATAATTTGAAATTTATATAGATAACAAATACAATGGTATCTCACAATTTTGAACTAATCTGTCACTGAACTAGTATTGAATTGAGAAACTGTTGAATTGTGGGACAACATTTCCATATAAGACTATGGAAAATAGATTAATTCATTGTCGGACCCCATCCTACTCCCCTAAGTGGTGAGATGATAGAGGGATATTATATTTATTTTCCTATGTGTATTTTACTATTGTATAGCAAATATATTATTACAAAATATTAAATTACAAAATTACAATTACAAAATATATTATTTTATACACAATGCACAATTTATTAACCCTTGGTTATTGGAATAAATTCTTTATTCTTTGATTTGCTTTAAATTCCTCAGTTTGATCTGAGATACATCCTTGAGTTTTTCTCTGCAATAATTCGAAAATTAACCTAGCCTTACAGATCATTGCCTGAGTTACTGGATCTCCCTTCATCCGTCTTTATCTAATTCAGGTGAGAAGTAGCTTTTCCATTTCTTTATTGATTAAAAATCTATTCTTGTCAAAAATCTTCATTGCTCCAGCAGACCTCCCTAGCACCCATAATCTTCTCTCTCTATTGCAAAACATTGCCAAGTTGTCCTAGGAGCACCATACACTTAAGCTACATCTGTAATCGTTCTAACTTTCTACACTTTATCTAGTTTCTTTCATCATCTCTGTGCTCAGTCAAGTGTTCTTTTTTCCTGAATTATTGCTTTCTCCACTTCTCTCTGAACCCATCCCTAAATTTTAATAAAATAATAATAACTACGGATGTGCAAATATTTTACTTTCTGAAAAATTTTGAATACAAAATTAAAATACACATCATGAGCAAACACCAAAGCAACCCAATAAGAACTGACAAATAAGTATACAAATAACAAATGACATAACATAATTCCATCATGTGCATGCACTTTGCTATGAAATTCAATTGTCAAATTGCAAGGTACCGCTGTGTACATTATTTTAGCTGTGATTGCACATTATTTTAGCTGTGTAAATCATATCAGAAAATGTTAATTTTAAATTTTATTAAAAATTTTTTGATATCAAATACATTAATTTTTTCGTTCATTTTGGTTCAGAATTCGATACTTTATTTCTTTCAATTAAAATTAATCATAGACGTGTTATATATTATTTTTAAATTAGATTAATCTTATGTGAAATATTGTCAGATATCATCTTGAAATATGTTATATATTATTTTTAAATTAGATTAATCTTATGTGAAATATTGTCAGATATCATCTGACAATATGAGACAATTTTCAATGATAATGAGGATTTCATTCATGTGCATGCACTTTGCTATGAAATTCAATTGTCAAATTGCAAGGTACCGCTGTGTATTAAAGATTGCACATTATTTTAGCTGTGTAAATCATATCAGAAAATGTTAATTTTAAATTTTATTAAAAATTTTTTGATATCAAATACATTAATTTTTTCGTTCATTTTGGTTCAGAATTCGATACTTTATTTCTTTCAATTAAAATTAATCATAGACGTGTTATATATTATTTTTAAATTAGATTAATCTTATGTGAAATATTGTCAGATATCATCTGACAATATGAGACAATTTTCAATGATAATGAGGATTTCACCTCATTATCATTGAAAATTTATTTTTAAGCTAAATATATAATTTTCATCTGTGTTCTCATCTGTTTTAGGAATAGAGATGTAGAAAATCAAGATTATAACTGCAATGATGAACGAGAAATTATTTATGATGATCGAATGGAATCAAGGGAGATTGTTAAAGATACCGATTCTTGGACAAGCTCTAGAGATTATGAAGATAGAATGCCAGTAAGTAGTTTTAGTATTGATTGTGAAATTACAATGTATATTATTCATAATAAAATTAATTGGAGAATGTATGAAATCAAATATTTTTTTAAATAAAGATATACAACTCTATCCTCGCTTATAAAAATAATTGAGACTGAAAGTTTTTACATAGCTTGAATTCTGCCTAAATCAGAAAAATAATTTTTTAAATAAAAATTCTGAATCAAAAATTACTGGAATAAGGAAACTGGTGATTGCACTTTATACAATATTGTTCCCAGATTGAAAACCAGACAAAGCCACATGGAAATATATCCTGGCAGCAGTATATATTTCATGTACTTAAGGTCAAGAAACAATACATAAAAACATAAATAGAGTAACATTAACTTTTAGATTCAAACTTGTTTTACAAATATAATAAATGTCAATGCTTCATATCTCAATAAAAAATAGGAATATTTTTTGAATTAGTTTGCATTTATGAAGGTATGATATACATAAATGAGAATATCTATTCTGTTTATATATATAATATACTTTTGAAAATTAATCTTAATTTTTTGCTTAGTGGGTTTGTTGTTTTGAGATTGTTGAAAATCAAAAAAAATTTCAATTTATTTTTTATTGCAGTCTTCCTAAATATAATACAAGGATGGATCAATAAATACCCTTGTTAAGAATGAAGACGCAAATTTTTCACAAAAACTTATTATTATTTTTCAACATAATCTTCTTTCAGGGCAATACACTTTTCCCAACGTCCCTGCCATTTCTTTAAACCCTCTAAAAAATACGATTTGTCAAATTCTTTGAAATAAGCTTCTGTCTCGATGATGACCACCTCATTTGAGCTGAATTTTTCCCATGAGCCACATTTTCAGTTTAAAGAACAGAAATAAGTTGCAGGGAGCCAAATAAGGTGAGTACGATGAATGAAGCAACAATTCCAGATTAGTGAGTTGGTGTGTTGTCGTGTGGAATAGTACTTTTTTCTTTGCCAAATAGGGCCTTCTCTCTTTCAATTTCTCATTGAATCGGTCCAATAATTCACTGTAGTTCTTTCCCATGATCGTGCTTCCTTTTTCTAAAAAGTCAATGAGAATTATACCCTTCGGGTCCCAAAAAATTGTAGCCATGACCTTTCCGACCGATGGGATCGTCTTTGCCTTCTTCAGAGCAGATTCACCTGGATAAACTCATTGTTTTGATTGTCAGTTAGTCTCTGGTGTATAGTAATGGTTCCAGGTTTCATCAATGGTGACAAACTTGACGCAAAAATTCCTGCGGATTTCACTTAAAGAGGTCCAAATGCTGCTTTGAAGTTGTCAACCAGATCCGCTTGTTGTCTACCATGAGCAAGTGCGGCATCCATCGGGCCGATAGTTTTTTCATTTCTAACTTATGTAAAATGTTGAATGCCATTCCATACGACATGCCTGCATTCTCTGCTACTTCTTGCACTTTCATTTGGCAATCAGCGAGAATCATGTTGTGGACCTTTTCAACGATTTCCTCAGTAACCATGTGATGTACAATCATGTTTAAATTTGTTGAACCAATATCTCACGGTTGTTATAGATGGTGAAGAGTCCCTGTAGACAGCATCCAACTTCACTTTTATTTCTTCACACATTTTTCCAACCAAAATTAAAAAGTGAATTACAGATAGATATTGTTCTTTTTCCATCATATCGAAAAACACTAAAAACATTTAATACAAATGGCAATCAGTTCAAAACTAACCTATGAATCAATCTGAAATTAGGTATGGCATTGTTTGAAAGATTGTAGTACACGATGGTAATACCATCTTTCCTTAGCAACATCACCTATCTTCAAACACAGGTACTTATTGATCCACCCTTGTAAATTCTAGATCCATTGGAATCAAAAATTGCTAGATTATTAAAATGTTTTTAGTCATGCATAATTTACAAAAATACCAAACAAAAAACTGTGACCAGATAGATAGGAAAAAAAAATTTTATAAGTGATCTATGTACAATAAATATATTTTGTTACAGAATATTATACTGAAGTTCATTTTAAAAATGCAATGGTTTTTTTATAATAACAAGCTCAGTCATGAATGCAACTTATGAAACAGATATATAATGTCAATAAAATTTTCTAGCAAAATGGGTATTCAGTAAATCATAATATTGTATCTGTTCTTGTCTTAATTTTGTATTTGACATGTTGCTGTCTAGCTGGTGTCAAGTAGGATCATATTTAGACCATCACAACAGACTGGCATTTTATGTTTTTCAATCTGTTTTTAGTTTGTTTTTTTAAATCAAGTGAATTTATTTCATAAAATGGAACAAAAATGTATTTTGTACCCTGAATCATCAGTTTGTAATTAATTATTGAAAAAGTAAATATCGGCGATTACTTGATTCTGTAACAGCAAAAAGTGCAAACTTCTGTAGTATTTTTAAATAGTACTGAGAGTAATTATTTTTTACTAGAAATATGATAAATCCTATATAATAAACATATTAGTATTTGTTAAAGGCAGATTAAATTAAATTTTATAAAGATTTCAGGCATTTTAAAATATTGTATTATTTACTATTGTCTAGGAAAAAAATTATAAAAAAAAATTGAATTTTTGATACTAGAGGGTAAAATTTTAATTAACCTATAAGAATTGACACCACATGTATAAATTTACCATAATTTATTGAATTTTCATGAATTTTTAATTAATATGGTCTCCTCAAAATTATGTAAACAGAGTATCATAATTCATTCAGTTGAAAAATCTTTTTTTAAGTCAAAGCAAATGTATTTTCTGTTTCATTTGTAAACAGACTAATTGATTTTATTAACCAAGATAGTCCAAGATCATTTGGAGGTGGTGGTATGAGTAAGTGTGGCATGCAAATAAGGGCAATAAAACATGAAATATAATTTTTCAGCTTCAAAGGATTCTAAATCACATATGTAAAATTTCACTTCATATTTTAATTTTTTGTATCCTATGATATATTTACTTGTTTTTATTGTAGAACTTTTCATCCATGAAAATATATTCATTTTTTTACAAATTTCTTTTAATCAGATGTATAATAAGCAAATTATGATAAAGAAAATTGTTGATTCTATTTATCATCTTAACAATTAATGATACATAGTATTTTTTTTCCTCTTTTTCTTTTCTGAAAGTTTAGTAATTATTATGTATTGCAATACTGGAATCAGAATTTGTGATGTGCACATACATCTTTTCTGGTTATAGCATATTACTCATTTCTTAAAGTATTACTTATTATTTTATCTAATATTTATTTTATAATTGCAACATTATTTATTAAGGCATTTCATTCTGCTTTTTTATGAAGTTCTCAAAGTCTTTTATTATATACAAAATAAGATAGCTGTACATTGGAATATATCAATCATTATTTAAATTTAACAAACTGTAAAAATACAAAATTAGATAAACAATAAATTAAAGTATCTAAGAATGAAGAAATTTATCAAAAATTTTCCTGTGTAAATATAATTAAAATTTAAAAGCTTGCTTATACATGCTGCAAAACAATGAAAATTTGGTGACTAGTGCTGCAAAGTGATAAGCTATTTTTAGGAATGATTAATGGAATTAAAATGCAGAATTTCAAATATAAATATTTTTTCTATTCATTTTCTTGTATTGCAAAATTTGAGTGCATCAGGAAGGACGTAGTTATTTAGGAAGATTCTAATTTTCCAGATTTTATTAAAAATTCTTTAATATCATTATTTTTATTTTTGCATTTGGGAGAAGAATCTCTTCACTTTGCTACTCCTGGAATAATAATTGTTTAAATATTGACCTGTAATTTATTCATGGAAAATTAATTCATAACTTTCATAAGTAATTGATAATATGTATAATTAATATTTATCAGTGATATTAGTAGTAGTAGTAGAATAGGGAGGGGCCTATTTCAGCCCAAGCACTGCGACCAACATTGGTCTATTGTGCACCCCCAATCAATTTATCCCAGAAGAAGGCCTGTCTTAAAAA
>AYEL01068465.1:0-10482 GCA_000484575.1 Olivierus martensii | reverse complement strand
TTTTTTTTGTTTCCCATTAGTTTGTATTCAGTATAAATTGCAGATTTTATACTTCTGTAGTCTTAATTGCACAGTTGTTAATTTACTTTTTATCTCCTCTGTCTCATCCATCCATTCATGTTCATATTCTTTTGAATACATTCTCTCCTTTTATTTCTATTTGTGTTTCATTGTAAAACTTATTGATCTCTGTTATTTGAGTTCAGAAGTGCTTGATCTATATAACTATTAATTTATTTTGCACCATTAAAAATTTATTTTTGTATTATCATTTATTGTATTTCTTGTATTTATTTAATCATGAGGGTTCCCACCAAGCCAATTTATAAAAATATTGTAGATACAGTATAAATAATATCAGGTTTTCGGTATGTGAAGCAATGTTATATGAGTGTCATTTTTAAAATATTTGTGAACATTAAATAATCTCTTCCTTGGTAACGAATTGATTTTTTTCCATGGCCCAATCTTGAATTATTCTCCATTATAAACCAAAAATAATCCCAACCAAGAACAAGAAACTTATTGAAGCCCTTCCATCAAAGATGTGACTATTCAATAAATACTCACTTTTCATTGGTTGAAAATGATGGGATGATGAAGTATATTCATTACAAAAAGCTGAAATTTGAAAGTGTTAGAGGGCCTACTGAACTGGTTTGGAAAAAATATAGCAACCCAAAATTCCATTCCAAAGGGGTAACTAAATAGAGAGGCTAACTTTGAAATATTTACTTTATGGCTTAGAAATTGTTATTTCTCAACTATTTGAGTGTTTCGTGTTAACCACAGGAGTACCAACCATGATTTTGCTGATTTTTATTATATATTGTACTACCTTCCCACAAATCCATGAAAAATTAATACAATGCACCTCTCAAACATTCCTAAAAAACGGGGGGGCTTTAAAAGTTTTACTGTGTTATTGGTTTACATTAACAGCTCCTTCAGTTTAATGAGTGCTGTCACTTATTAAACTGAAGGAGAATCTCGTGTGAGCTATTGTTAATATTTTAATATATATTGAAATGTGTTTTTCTAAATTACTAAAATATTTCATATAAAAATAAAAGGTGCAAGTCATTATCTATCATTATCATTTCAACTATTCTTTTTCATTGAGGAATATAGCTTTATGGTCAGTTGGCATATTTTAAAAGAATGGTTTATATTTAAATTAAATATGTTTGTTAATTCTTCTTGGTTATTTTTATAAAGATATAACTTTACAGAATAATTATTTTTACAAAAAATTTTGTTGTTTTCTGTTTATTAGAGAGTATTTCATAATCTGTACTAATAACAGGGAATATTGTTACTAAAGTACATGTTATTTATAGAATATATTTTCAGAAAGTATATATTGATAGGTTGCTTAGAAATTCTTTCCGTCCATCTAGTCAGTTTTCACATTTGCATATTGGCAATGACACATTTTAAAATCTGGATCTTTTAGATTCCAAAGAGTGCAGATTTCAGAGAATTTATTTCATTTATAATTATATAATTTTAATAAATAACTATATATTATTTATTGATGATTTATATTTCTTTTTTATTTCATAATAGGATTACTGTAGAAAGACAAGAAAGTCAAAGTTCTCTCTCTGACAAAGAATCAAAAATTTCAATCAGAGATGAAAAATTTAAAGATAAATCTGCCTCAGTTGAATGGGGTGATACACCTTATCCTGCTGAACCAAAAAGGCATCATGATTGGCATCATCATCATCATCCTCATCACCATCATCCACCACCAATAACACAAAAACAATTAGAAAGTGTTGGACCAACGAAGAAAAATTTTACACCTTTAAGAAGAGCAGTAGCAAATACTTCTAATACCAATACAAATTCCATTGAAAAGAAAAATGATTCAAGAGAGTGCACTTCAGATGTAGGAACGAAAAAATCTGAGACAGATGTTATTCTAAAAGAGAAAGAAGAATCAGAAGAAAAATTGCCAAAGACTATTTCAGAATTGGGAAAAATAGAAAAAGAGAAACCAGAAAAAGCTTTGGATGATAAATGTAAATTGAACATTCAAAAGAATGATTCTTCAGATTCTATAGAGAAAGTAAACTCTGTAGAAACAAAAACGGTTCATTCTTCTGAGAAATTAGAAAAAGTAAGAGATTTTAAAAGTGATGTACAAGATAAAAGTGAAAATGTTCAAAATAAGAAGAGAGATGAACATTTATTAAGAGAAAAGCGCCAAGGAGGAAGGGAGCGTGTAATGGGGCCACGATCTCGAGGAGGAGGGAGAAGTGAATCATCAAGAGGCAGAGGAAGAAACAGTGGGTATGCTACTGGAACTTTTGGGGGTCGAAGCCGGGAATATCGACGTTCTCGTGTTGACAGGGGTCCAAGATTTGATAGACAAAGAGATCACGAATGGGATAAAGATAAACAAAAAGATAAACTGCCATCAGATGAAAGCTCTGCTTCAGAAATTGAAGAAGGAAAAGTTGATGTGCATCATAAGGATGAAGATAGTGAGTTATCTGTTGATGATATTAGTGTAAGTGTAACAGACATACAAATTGATAAACTTAAAACACAAGAAAGTAAAACAAAGAAAGAAGATCTCTCAACAACTTCAACTCATCTGTTGAAAGATACAGAAACAGAAAAAACTGAAAAAAAAGAAGGAACTAAAAGAGAGAATTTTAGGAAACAAGAAATAAAAGTAGAATCTGATAGATCAAAAGAAGAAAAAGGGGGATTTTTTCCAAGAGGAGAGCCCTCTCGACGAGGTAGAGGTGGTACAGTATCTATTCGTAATTCTAGAGGAGGTCCTAGATATGGTCCTAGTAGATATGGGCCTCCTCCATCAAGAGCTGCATTTGGAAGTGGAAAAGCAATTAAAACAGATGATGTTTCTATTGAAGATCATATTAAAGAAGAAGAAGGAAAAGATATAAAACAAGATGATATAAATAATATACTTGGGAATAAATCATCAAATAAATCAAAATCTGTAGAAAGAATTCCTCCAAGGAGAACTCGTGAAACTCTTCCGCCTAGATTTCAAAAGAGACAGGCAAAACGATTTGAAAATACTGAACCATCATCAAGAGGACGGTGCCATGGTGGAAGAGGAGCAGGTGGTTTCTCTGGTGCCAATATAGCTTTAAGTAAAATTCAAGTCCAAAAAGAAAACTTGTCAGATGTAGCTAATGAAGAATGGGAAACAGCTTCAGAAAGTAGTGATGTAGCAGAAAGGAAAGAAAGAAAAGATTTAAAAGAAGATAATAATCCAGATAAAAAAGAAGCTAAAGATAGCAGAAACTCTTATGTTAAGAAAAGTTTTTCAAATCAGCGTCCAGTTAATGATTCTACTAACCGCCGCTCAGGTTTTGATTCTAGACGTGGACGTATTACTGGAGAAAACAGACAGCGGGATACATTTGGAAGAGAATCTCGAAGAGAATCTGGTAGAGGACGGTCAACTATAAGCAACGAGAAACGTTCTTTTGGAGGAAGTAATACTTCTTCTGTAGCAGAGAACAATACGAGATATAATAGTACTGGAAATCAAGGCAATAAAAATTTGAGAAATACTGGAAGGACAAATCAGACTCAATCAAGAAATACTATTGCACAAAAAAATGAAAATTCCACTACTGTCTTTAGATTGGATGAAATTAGAAGAGATCCTAGGAATATACAAGCTGCTTTAACTGATCTCGCTAATAGGTAAGATTTGAAACAATTTTATTATTATTGATTCAGAATGAAAGTGTGTTAGATATAAAAAATATCATAAATTATTGCTATTATTTCTCTAAGTATCTCTCTCAATATATTAGTTTTAGAATAAAAGCTCTGAAATAAAAATATTGTAAAAAAAGTCATTATATTCTCAAAAAATTATTTTTTCCTATATAAAAGATATTTTGACATATGTTATGCAGGTATATAATTTAGTTGAAATTAAAATAGTCAATTCTGGTTATAATGAACTAAAAAATTCTGATATTTGTTTCATTATATCCAAAATTAATATATATTATAACTAAAATGACTCCACCCTCAATATGGTGTTTACATTACTTATGGAATTTTTCAATTTTTTTTTTTTTTAAATCATTGAAGATGAAATGAATTCAAATATAAAGTAATAGATATCAGTTCTAATTGAATATATAAATAACTTTTTAATTAAAATTTAATGAAAATCTATAAACAATTTTCCATCAAAAGAAATTAGTTTTTTCACTGAAGTAAAAGCAAGTTAATTTGATATTTTGAAATTTATAATCACAATGGGTTTTTATATCAACCCTGTAGTTATGATCAAATGGATAAGTCAATCTTTATCTACATCAATACTATTAGATCTCTAAGAAAAATTATTTGTAACTAATTGCAAAATATAGTTTTTTATTCTTCTGTTAATGTGTATATTAAATATTATACAAAAAATTGTATATTTTTAATCGCAGTTGAGTAAGATAAAATAAACACATTTATTTAAAATATCACAAACGTTTTTATATAAACAAGAAATCGTTTGTGATATTTTAAATAAATGTGTTTATTTTATCTTACTCAACTACGATTAGTGCTGTTTATGTTTATCTTGACTTAATTACTGAGTATAAGCCAGTTTTCCAGTTTTAACAAGAAAAATTATTTGTAACTAATTGCAAAATATAGTTTTTTTCTTCTTCTGTTAATGTGTATATTAAATATTATACAAAAAATTATATATTTTGCTGCAATTTAAATGATTTTAGTGTTCTTTGTGATGTATGATATCATTAAAAACTAAAAATTGAAAATTCTTCACTTTCTAACTTACATATCAGTATGGCAGTGGCAAATAATGCTTGAGAAGGCATTTGGCACTCCATAAGTTAAACAACAGTTTTCTTTTCAGAGAATTAGAATAGAATGGCATTATTTGTTGGAATTTACATTTTCATGTTCATTAAAAATGAAGTTACGGTTCAATATAATCAAAATTTTTAGCATAAATCAAAATACATGTAGATCAGAACAAATGAAGGTTCAGTTTATTCAGAATTGATTGTAAGAGAGGACACATTTTTCTTATATCTTCCATAGTTTTTGAGAAAAGTGTTTATCCATAGAAATCTGAATATTTCGTATGTATGCGTTTCTGTATATTATATTTAACATTCATGCACATACACACACTGTTTCTAAAAGATTTGGGTAAATTTAAATCCCAGATAATACATATTATTCATCAAATCAAAGCAAAACGTCCATATAAACATGGATCTGGAAATGTTTTGAAGATAATGTAAATGTAAAAGCATACAATTTAATAAGCCTATTAATCTCATAAAGGTTATAGTAAATTGTAGCTTGCAATTAACTATAACAAAACAAATTGTATTTCGTATGTATGCGTTTCTGTATATTATATTTAACATTCATGCACATACACACACTATTTCTAAAAGATTTGGGTAAATTTAAATCCCAGATAATACATATTATTTATCATATCAAAGCAAAACGTCCATATAAACATGGATCTGGAAATGTTTTGAAGATAATGTAAATGTAAAAGCATACAATTTAATAGGCCTATTAATCTCATAAAGGTTATAGTAAATTGTAGCTTGCAATCAACTATAACAAAACAAATTGTATCTGATTGAACAGAAAGTTCTTGCACTTTTGGATGCATTTTATTTAGCCAAGAAAATTTTATGTACAGAATTGACTTCAATCATCAATGTAATCACTGTTATTGTTGACCACTTCCTGCCAACGCTTATGCAAATAAAATCTCGATAAAAAGAATTGACTTCAATCATCAATGTAATCACTGTTGTTGTTGACCACTTCCTGCCAACGCTATGCAAATAAAATCTCGATAAAACTCTGGCGGCTGCGACTTGAAGAAGTTGGTCAGACTGGCCTCCAAGTCAGCTTCATTGTTGAACTCCTTGTCAGCCAGGTGATGGCCGAGCATGGCGAACAGGTGGTAATCGGAAGATGCAATGTCAGGGCTATATGGTGGGTGGGGCAAGACCTCCCAGTTCAGGTCCAGTAGCTTCTGGCGAGTCTGCTTAGCCATATGTGGCTGTGCATTGTCATGCAGCAGGATGATGATCTGGTCTGGGCGGGTCTCTGCCAGTTTCTGCTGCAAACAGTCGAGTTGTTTGCAGTAGAAAGTTGCCCTAGCCATATGTGGCTGTGCATTGTCATGCAGCAGGATGGTGTTCTGGTCTGGGCGGGTCTCTGCCAGTTTCTGCTGCAAACAGTCGAGTTTTTGCAATAGAAAGTTGCGTTGATGGTTGTATTTTGAGGCAGCAACTCGAACATGATGATTCTTAACTCTGATGGGCAGTCGGAATATGGTCAGTCTTCGAGGTCCTGATCTCCACTTTTGAAGCGTTTGTACCAATCGTATGCAGTTCTTCTGGCGACAGTGTCTGGGCCGAACGCAGCATTGATGTTAGTGATAGAATTGGCTGCTTTTTTGTTGGAACAATAGTCATAAAGGAGCAGGCAAACTTGCTCTTTGATTAGCGGATATTGGTTGGTCATAGTAAAGTAGAGTGAGAGGACTGGATTTGGTATTTTCTTATAGCACATATCCCTACCTGTTTATAAACTACCATGGAACATTCTAGAATGTTTCAGGAAAAAGGTTGTTCTAGAAAGTTCCGAAAAGTGCGAGAACTTTTTGTTCAATTAGATATATTAATAATTATAACACTGTGCAAACTACTGGGGCATTTGTGAATTGCTGAAAATACCCATAATTTTACTCCCTATGGGATACAACCTTTGTTTTTACATTATGTTACTTAAAAAAAAAAAAAAACAATTTGGATCCGTGTTTATATGGAAGACTATTTGCTTTGTTTTGATTATATAGTTGTGATTTAAATTTGGCCAGTTCTTATAGGAACTCCCTGTATTAAAAAGTGAAACTGAAAATTGGTCTTAAATATGGTAAATAAATAGAAATAAAACAGCCTATGATAGTGGAAAGTGTTATTACTATATATATAAAATGTCATAGTAGAAAAGAAAAAACTCTGTGCATAGTTCATACCATGTTATTCTTTTACTGAAAAGAATGATAATCAAACTATAGCATATGAATTTTGTATTGATATTAATACATATTCTATAATAATGATTGTGTTATCTATATAAAATACAGAAATTCTCTAATTTACACCATCCTTTGCTATATTGTTTTCCCAAACAAAATTTATTAATTATAAACTAAACAAATTCATACCTGCATTTTATAGTATTTCTTTGTCATCAATAATTGGTTATCTGACAAGGGGATGCTACAACCTCTGTCCAACCACTTTCAATCAGCTTTAACATATAAGTTGGGGACCATCCAAAAGTAACTGGTGTTCAAGGGTTTAGGTCACTATGACTTCGTTTCTAAAAAAATCGAAGTCAAATGTCATGACGCCGGATCGCACCATTTATATACCTAAAAAATGGCAATTATTTCTACCGAAGTCAAAGCCTCCAACTCATTGTCTTTGAACAATTTCGGCCTACCACTGTGTTCGTGGTCTTCATCTTCGAAATCACCGTCTTTAAAATAGTGAAACCAATCATGGCACGTTGTTTTATAGGAGCATACGTATCATAAGCATCCACAAGCATATCATGTGCTTGAGCTGCAGTTTTCTTTAAATGAAAGCAAAAAAGTAATGCTTCCCGCAAATGGCGCTTATTCGGTTCAAATTCGACATTTTTGTGCGCAAATAGCAAATGATAGTGTAAAAAAATCACTAATTTTTTGATGCAGTCTTATTTTTAGATTGTTAGGCTTTGAGAATGACGCTTCTGTTGTGATAGATTGCGTCACCATTTACGTGCAGAGCCATCTATCGGAAAACAGCGAGAACTTTTTCACACACCTTATATTTCTACCGAAGCGGTGGCGTAGCGGTTAAGGTGGTTTCCTGTTGAACTGAAAGTTGTGTGTTCGAGTCTCCCTTACATATGTTTTTTTTTTTTCAAGTGAATAAATTAAAATATTACTAACAATAAAACTACAGATAAAATCACATCTATGTTGTACTTACGTTTGACAAAATCACTCTTCAATTATTATTTTTCTCGCTATATCTCACTCACTCTCTAATTGTCACTAACAATAAAACTACAGATAAAATCACATCTATGTTGTACTTACGTTTGACAAAATCACCCTTCAATTATTATTTGATCTTTTTCTCGCTATATCTCACTCACTCTCTAATTGTAATTCACAGTGCATTGGGTAATATTTAATATATAATATGATTAGATTTTTCCGAAAGTTTCTTTCGAGATCTGCGTGCAGCTACTTTTATAACTTTCTTTTTTTTACAACTTTTCAATGCAAACTGTTTTGTTTGCATTGATATTCTATGATAGCTACATGACAAATGAAGAGAATGACAAATACATCATAGGTAGCCCAAAATATAATAAAAATATTATATTTTGGGCTACCTATGATGGGCATGGACAAAAGTTGTTGACAAAACAATGAAGTGCACTTAGTAAAAAGTTTTTCTTTCATAGATATTCATAACTCAGATGCAACTCTAAAATTGATCTCATTGCCCAGACGACAACAAAACCCCAGATGTTATGAGAATAAATTTGATTTGGAAGTTGATTTTGAAGATGTTTTCAAGATACTGCCATGAGGGGCATAAATTCAACAATCATACTGAAAATTGGAAATAAACTGTACTCAAAGAATCTGATTTTAAACATGGGCCAAAGATCAAGCTATGACAATTTCAAAATTAACTGAGAAGTTTGGTCCTTAAAAGTTTCATTAAAGGAAGGCTCTCCTTTCTTTAATTATGTAATCAAATTTATTTTGTTTACTAAGAATCATGAAACAATGCATAATTAGTTGTCTAAAATATGCTTGAAGGGAGAAAACAGTTTTGCATGTGATTTTGTTATGGCAGTTTATAAGGAGATTGCTATATTGAATAATATCCCACCAGTTTCAAAAGATTGTAGTAGTAATGAGCACTATATTATGCTGATATCCTTCTTTTTAATTATGTAATCAAATTTATTTTGTTTACTAAGAATCATGAAACAATGCATAATTAGCTGTCTAAAATATGCTTGAAGGGAGAAAACAGTTTTGCATGTGGTTTTGTTACGGCAGTTTATAAGGAGATTGCTATATTGAATAATATCCCAGCAGTTTCAAAAGATTGTAGTAGTAATGAGCACTATATTATGCTGATATCCATCTTATTACTACTAGAATAATTTGAAGCCACTTTCATCAAGCCATATGAGGAAACCAAGCTTAAATCATTTAAAAATGTAATAAAAAAACTTAATGTAGCTCCGACAACACAGAAGAATTAATGCGTTTTGCTAAACTTCATAATGAAAAATCCGTATAGTTGCCAGCTGTCGGGGATTTGTTGTTCCAATTTTTTACAACATTTTAAATCAAGAATTCATAGGTGTAAAAAAAAAGTGAATTCACTTATTTCTAGGAACCTAGATGAAAAATTAGAGGATGAATGTCATGTATCTAAATTGCAATATTAAATAACAGCATTTACAAATTTAGTATATAAATTAAATGGGATGAAGTGAGTCTTGAAAAGTTTTTTAATATAAAAGAATGGTTACTAGAAATGGTCTTGATAATAGTCCAAACAAAGAAGCATAAGGTCCTTATTAATGACCAACCAAGCATATCTATTTCGAAAGCTTGGCAGTGTTGCTTAGATAAAAATATATAATTTTGCTAAGATTAGTTAGTTAAGACAATAGGAATATTGCACAAATTTATTGATTTAAATGTATTTTTAATGTTAATTAATATTTAAAACTCTAGATAAATGTTTATTTCTATTGTAATTTTGTTGTATATAGCAGACAAGAGTATAAATGTTTAAATGTATGTTTAATTTTATTTTGTATTTTCTGTTCAATTTAAATTAAGAATGAGGAGCTTGGTTTCCCAACTGAATACATTTCTAGAGTAAAAAAACTTTTAAAGAAGTTCACTGCATAATGTGCTTCAATTATGATTTGTTATTGGGTTGCTTTTAGCAAAGTTTACAATTTCCTTTAAGTGAAATTTTTACTTATTTAAACCTTCTTCTCAGCTATGTAAGCTGAAGAATAATATATATATATATATATAAGAAACTATATAAAGGCACTCCAATTTATCATTTGTTGTATATTAAAAATTTTAAGAATGCATTTGTGATATGAGTAGGAGACTATGTTTATTTGATGAATGAAATTCACAAAAAGCCATATTAATTTAGAAATACAAAGAATTTAATTGGAATGAAATATTTATTTTGACTTCTAAATTAATTCTGAAAAATTTAACCATTCAGTGTATATACAGGTAGGCCTCGATTAGTGCGAATAATTGGTTCCACGAATTTCTCGCACTATTCGAAGTATTAACTCTATGTAAAATATGGTAATTGGTTCTTGCTTTGTGAGATTCCGGCCATTAGC
>AYEL01068463.1:0-89770 GCA_000484575.1 Olivierus martensii | reverse complement strand
AAAGTCAAATGTCCATCGAATGTAGCAATTGCTGTATCTTCAAAGGGATCAATGAATTCACACTTGATGAAGGTCTGGGTTCAGATGTGTTTCCGCAATAGAGGTCCGTTCTTGGTTCGAACAAGTTGTATCCTCTTTATGGACTCCTTTGGTAGCCATATCAAACCGGAGGTGACTTACATGCTTAAACGTAAGGAGAACACCACCACCATTGTCATTCCACCGAAAACTACGTCATACCTTCAGCCTTTGGATGTTGCTGTCTATTCGTCATTCAAGACTCACATGAGACAGCAATGGAATAACTGGCAAGAACATGGACCGAAAGAGTTCACCAAGAAGGGCTATCGAAAGCGACCGAGCTACCAGGAAATAGTCAACTTAGTTTCCAATGCTATGAAATCGATTTCACCTGACACCATCAAAAACGTGTTCCGAACATGCGGAATTTCGGAAAATGGAGAGGTGATTCGGATGGAAGACTTAAACTACCGTCTGAGAGGGATCCTGGCAGACACCGGTACAATTCAAGAAACTGAGGGAACGGTTGCTGAAAGAAGTGATAAGTCTGATGAAAGTGTTGAGACTGAAGTGCCAGTTATTGACAGTGAATCTTGTGACAATGATCACTCTGAAGGAAGTGCCTGTAGTGAAGAGATGTGAAAGCTAGGGACTGATACCAGTAATACGAAACTTGGATCTATCGATAAAGTGCCATATAGATAACATGTGAAAATTACTGTTTGTGTTTCCAAATGTGCAATACTATTTATGCAGTAAATGTGATATTAAATTGGTATTTTTTACTTACTCGTTAGAACTTTCTGGTAATGATGCTATTCAAGTATACAGTACCATACCCCAGTAAACACTAAATTTTAGTGCCAAAATAATTATCTCATTTCATTCGCCTCTAACCTCTCTATGGTAACATTTGCAGCATTCTGCAAATGTTACCATAGAGAGGTTAGAGGTTAGAGGCGAAAGAAGGGGAGCCCAAAAGCCCAGCACTGCGACCTGGAAGGTCTATTGTGCAAACCGGCAAATGTTAAAATAGTTTCGTGATGATAAATTACAATTTGATTATAAGCAAACTGCATTTCGAAGCGGCCGGATGACAGAGTGGTAAGCGTTGGCGTGCCACATAGGAGGACCCGGATTCGCGTCTCAGGTGCGGCATCTCCTGAAAAGTGTTTTCGGGGTGCTGGCCCTGCGATCCCCGTCCTTCACCATTCGGCCACACTTCACAGGTGCGGATACAGCACGTGGTTGGAACTGCCTCTGTCCCTTGATAATCTCCCTGATTGGAAAGGGGCGTAAAAATGAAAAAAAAATTGTATTTCGAATTACTCTTAATATAAGTTATCATAATCTCTGAGATAGGTAATATTTATTGAATATTTTATTTATTTTAAAATATAATATAAATTAATTGAGATTATTTTAATATTTTATAATATACACTGAATATTTATATTGAAACTTTTGTAGTTTTTTTTTCTGTACAGTATTACTGGCATACTAAGAGTAAAGATATTTGAATGTTTTGGGACAATATTCCACGTAAATATTAGTATATCCAATTACGATCTGAATGAAATTTACGCGCATTATTGGGACCTTCTGAGCAACCGAGTTAATTGAAAATGGTGGTTATTAGATCATATATGATCAGACGTTGGCTGTCGAAACGATATTCATTTTAAATATAGTCAAACCTCGATAATACGCCACCATCCGTTTTCCGATGATTTTGGAGGCTAACACGTGTAGTATAGAAATGAAAATGAACTCCGAATTTATTAAATTTAATGAAATACAGTACATTTATATTTTTCATTCAAAGTTAACATCTCTAAACAACTCTATTATACCGTATATATATAGTACTATATAGAAAACATGTCCATCTGCTGTTCTGATAATCTACTTTCAATACACTGTAAAATGTATAGTATCCTTATTTGTTCGGCAAGCAATAAATAATGGAAACGATCTGGCTCTTACGATATTAAATTTACTACAACCTAAGTGTAAACCAGGATTAAATAGATGATTAACCGTTAATTAATTCCATCGCTCCCACCCGCTGGTTAGAAATGAATGCAAAGAGCTTTTAATACTATATATACCGTACTGATGAACTTCGGGATGTAAATCATTTTACATGTCCCTGGCGGATTAACGAGGGTAATTATAATACCAAAAGAAATACTGTATTTGTTTAGATGTTTCTATTGGCGGATTGCGGATGACTGATGGCGTCTTATCGCGGTTTGCCTATTGCATTAACATAGGGAAGATCCGTTCCACCGAATTTATTGGCGGTCAGCGAGGGTGACAGTCTAATGGGGAACGTCTTATCGGTGTTGGACTGTATATATTATTTCGATCTGCTAGAACAGTTGTGGCCAACATGTGACGCTTGCGCCAAAAGTGGCGCATTGCATGACTAGAAGTGGTGCACTGAATCCCACAGTTTTTTTAATTTCTTTTATAATTTATCTATATATATTATAAATCTGAAATTCCTGCGCGCACATGTTCACTTATAACTCAGGAACGGTTGAATGGATTTTTATGAAATAACTTTTGTTTGTAGATTTACGCAGTAAGGTTTAAAGATAGGTATTGATTATTGTAAATTGATTATATACAGTATATTATAATTGGCGTAAATTCCTTCATATAAAATCCAAGATTGAAGATTAACTCTATTTGAGTAATCCCATTGGGTTATAGTGGCCACGTGATATGTTAGCTGATCGATATTATTGGATTACTATAATCGTGTCTTTGGTAACTAAGCTGTTTCATTGGCTCAGAATGGCCACATAATTGTTGCACGTTACCCCAATAAGACTTCTGTTACTAAATTAATGGCGGATATCGGGTACTGTGCTGTATATTATTTCGTTAAACAATTGAATTTTATATTTCATATTAAAAGTTTTTAAAGTGTTTTTTTTTGTTTCTGTAATTTTCTATTACCGTAATTATATGCTTACATTATCTTATTTAGCCATAAAGTGCTAAAGCTAAACTTTTATTAGACTTAGTGATTATGTGGTGGCATGTTATCAAGAGATATCTAATCTGTATTTACACATCTAATCTATATTTACACATATAAATCCAACTGTTAAATATATCCATATTTTATAAAGGGCTGAAAAGGGTATACATTTTATACCCCTCTTCAGTCCATTGACGCATTTTAGCCCTTTTCAGCTTTTGTATGGCGCATCATAACTAAAAAATGAAAAAGATTGACGCGTTAACTATAAAAGGTTGACCCCCTCTCTGCTAGAATGTGAAGGACATGGTAAACTGTATTCTAAAAATAATCAAAATCAATTCGCTTATTATTCAGTAATTACGAAATGATTTGATCATTTGATGAGACTGTCGACCGTATGGCCGCATAATAACGCTGTGGCCTACCAACCTGGAGAATCGGGGTTTAAATCCGGGCGCCACACTCCAGTTTTTCAGGAGGGGTCCGGGCCCGGCTCGTTGAACATCATCTTCACCATCCGGTTGACCTCATCATAGATGTTGGACAGCCTGTGATGGGTTCTAAAAGTGGCTGCCGCCAGGTACAGAATTTCCCATGAAGATATGGCGACTTAACAAAACTAACAAATTAATCATTTGATGAAACTGAAAGAAATTTATGGAATACCATGATTTAAGTTTAAACTCTTTTTTAATTTGGAAAATTTTCAATAGTTTTGAAAAAACTTCTTCCATATATTTGGATACTCTTCTGGTTGAAGAAATACATTATTTAAAACAGTGCATCACAAAAACTAGCAAATATACAAGATTCACCAAAAACTGAAGACCCCGTTAAAAGTTTTCTGAATTTAATATCACATTTACTGCATAAATAGTATTGCACATTTGGAAACACAAACAGTAATTTTCACATGTTATCTATATGGCACTTTATCGATAGATCCAAGTTTCGTATTACTGGTATCAGTCCCTAGCTTTCACATCTCTTCACTACAGGCACTTCCTTCAGAGTGATCATTGTCACAAGATTCACTGTCAATAACTGGCACTTCAGTCTCAACACTTTCATCAGACTTATCACTTCTTTCAGCAACCGTTCCTCAGTTTCTTGAATTGTACCGGTGTCTGCCAGGATCCCTCTCAGACGGTAGTTTAAGTCTTCCATCCGAACCACCTCTCCATTTTCCGAAATTCCGCATGTTCGGAACACGTTTTTGATGGTGTCAGGTGAAATCGATTTCATAGCATTGGAAACTAAGTTGACTATTTCCTGGTAGCTCGGTCGCTTTCGATAGCCCTTCTTGGTGAACTCTTTCGGTCCATGTTCTTGCCAGTTATTCCATTGCTGTCTCATGTGAGTCTTGAATGACGAATAGACAGCAACATCCAAAGGCTGAAGGTATGACGTAGTTTTCGGTGGAATGACAATGGTGGTGGTGTTCTCCTTACGTTTAAGCATGTAAGTCACCTCCGGTTTGATATGGCTACCAAAGGAGTCCATTTAAGCATGTAAGTCACCTCCGGTTTGGTATGGCTGCCAAAGGAGTCCATAAAGAGGATACAACTTGTTCGAACCAAGAACGGACCTCTATTGCGGAAACACATCTGAACCCAGACCTTCATCAAGTGTGAATTCATTGATCCCTTTGAAGGTACAGCAATTGCTACATTCGATGGACATTTGACTTTCGGGATTTCCTTCAAATTTTTGAAAATAATCATAATTTTAAGGAAGCTCCCGCTTGCAGATATGGCTAAGACCACAGTAAATCGTGATTTTCTATGCCCAGTGTCACTTCCATCCACAATTTTGAAAAACTTTTTAAAAATATTTAAACAAAAAATACCTTACCCCCTGGCAACATGTTTTAAAAGTTTTCTCAAGTAAAAGTTAAATAATTATATCTTATTATTTTTTAAATTTTGATTTCCTAGCAGGTTATAGCAATTTTTTCATTATATTTTTTTCCAGGGAAAAAAAACTTCTGAATAGGATTTCTTTCTTTTAATTTAATATACATATTAATTATAACAACAATTAAAAATTTCATTACTATAGCTTCATAAATAAAAAATTTGAAAATCACATAGGTGTGTCCCCTTAATACTGGTCTTTACTGTTACATTTTGACATCATTATTAGGTTTAATAAGTGCTGGGAACAGAATTCCATTAAAATATTACCCACTAAGATCAATGTTGTAATGATGGAACTATTAGCCTTTTTAATAGTTTTTATACTGAGAGCTTTTCTATATGTGATCTATTTACCTGTCCTTTTAATTTTATTGAAAAGTCTTCTTTAATTAATGCTGACTAAGATCAATGTTGTAATGATGGAACTATTAGCCTTTTTAATAGTTTTTATACTGAGAACTTTTCTATATGTGATCTATTTGCCTGTCCTTTTAGTTTTATTGAAAGTCTTCTTTAATTAATGCTACTCTTGAAATTCTTAGGATTACTACTACTATTTTTATGTTGATTGTAGGGGGTATAATAGGTTCTATAATAGGAGAAATATTTTGCATTCATAAACTGAAACATTTGACACTTGAATTTGAATTCATTTAGTTAAATTCTTTAATAGAGGACTTTAAAATTGCTTTTTTCAGATGATGATCAATTAAAGATTGTTATAGGACACAAAGAATTTTAAAGGACTTTTGAACTTAATATTAAAGGAAGGTGAATATGGAGTAGTTGTTTCGTGTACGGGTGAATATTTAATCGTGTCGGAGGATGATGGTGTGTTAATCTTTAATTATAAATGTTTTAGTGTACGGGTGAATATTTAATCGTGTCGGAGGATGATGGTGTGTTAATCTTTAATTATAAATAATGTTTTAATGTTAGGGATTAAAAGTTTGTGGTCTTAGTAAAGTAATTCAGTATAAGGTAGCGCTGATTGGAAGGAGGATGTTATCAAAGCTTGTTCTAAGAAAAATAGGGGGGGTTGCTATGGCAACGAAGTTCAGATCTCTGGTTTCGAAACGGTTGGGGACCGAAGCGTGCCTGAAGAGTGTATAGATGCACCTTTGTGGTCTTAGTAAAGTAATTCAGTATAAGGTAGCGCTGATTGGAAGGAGGATGTTATCGAAGCTTGTTCTAAGAAAAATAGGGGGGTTGCTATGGCAACGAAGTTCAGATCTCTGGTTTCGAAACAGTTGGAGACCGAAGCGTGCCTGAAGATGGTATAGATGCACAGAAAACGTTAGTACAAGGTTGATATTAAAAAGGAGTTTTAACTATACTGCAAGTAGTGCTGTTATTTTAAGTGTGAAATTTAAGATATGTCTTCACTTAATGGGAATTGTTGATCATCCCAGTTGTAAATGATATTAAAATGAAAATGAAATGCCTCTTCACATATTTCATGAACTATATACCACTTTCTGGACTAAAATACAATTTTTTGGAATTGCATTTTTCTGTATTAAAGGACATTCCTTGATCTTACTTAAGGAAGATACTATTTTCTATCTATAAAATCGAATTTTTGGTGGGATAATTCTGTTAGGGCTGGTTGCACGACTTTCGGTTTAATCTGCAGAATAGTTATCGTTAGAATAACTCTAACTCGTTCAAAAATCTAAAGATTAAGTACAGAGTGTTGCACGACGTAAAAGATAGCTAATCAAAGTTTAATATTCAGTAGCAAAGATGGCGGTGCACAGACCAAGAAAAATTTTTGGTTTAAGAGTTTTAGGTTCTGCGCATTTTATGCTATGAATAATAAAAAGCTCTTATTTTATTAATTTCTTTCGTGTTTTGAAGTCAGATTATATGAATCTTAAGAAGAGTAATGTATTTCTTCTTAAGGTATTTACTATTTTCTATATTTGCAGCTCGGCTTTTCAAAATGGCAGCATGTACCGGTTTAGATATTGTATGTGGAAAAATATAATTTCATCATTCATTTTCTCGAATCCTGCACCATATAGAAGTGCAGTTCTTTTGGAAAGTTTTTTCTACTAGTCGTTGTCTTTCGATTGGTACTATTTTCATTCATATGGCGCTAATGTAAAATTGTACTTTATTTTTCTTTTCAAATGATAATTTACTTTATATAATACTTTTTTCTATACATGTGCAATCTTCATGAAATAAAAAGTGCAAGAACGTAAAAATAATAGAATTCTAACACGATTTTTTATAGGATTTAATGTATTATTTCTGGAAGCAATCTTCTATTTTTTACCATTAATACAGTATATTTTTTACACGCATTTTTTGGGAACGTACTGTACCTTGCATCTATTGTGTAAAAACAGAATTAAGTGTACTGTATATGATGTATAATTAAGCATACACTAGCACAACACTCGAATACTTTGTGATAATGGATATACTATCTTAGATCTGAAAATATAGATCTTTATTTCTAGTTTATTATTTATTCTTATACATAAACATATGTGGTTATAATATATATACATACACAGACTTTTGATTTGTAAAGTGCATATTCTCTTTACCTCTCTGACAATAGCCATAAAATCGTTGATTTTATTAAAACGAAAACTCACATGAAAGTTATCATTATAAACAGTAAATCTGTATCTTTCTTGGAAATATCCGTTCTGTATTAAGATAAATGTAATCAAAATTTGAGATCATTTTCAACTTCGGATTCGTAGCTACTGTAGTCCGCCATATTGTTTTGCTAGCTAATCTGTAGAATAAATTTTAACCCGCCCAAATTCGGCCGGTTAAGTTAGTCGGTAGTTTATCTTAGAGATTTGACATCGTGCAACGCAGCAAGCCATATCTGCAGATTAAAGCCTGTTTTAATATGATTTCTTCTTAAGTTATTTACTATTTTCTATATTTGCAGCTCGGCTTTTCAAAATGGCATGCAAAATGGCAGTTTAGATATTGTATATGGAAAAATATAATTTCATCATTCATTTTCTCGAATCCTGCACCATATAGAAGTGCAGTTCTTTTGGAAAGTTTTTTCTACTAGTCGTTGTCTTTCGATTGGTACTATTTTCATTCATATGGCGCTAATGTAAAATTGTACTTTATTTTTCTTTTCAAATGATGATTTACTTTATATAATACTTTTTTCTATACATGTGCAATCTTCATGAAATAAGAAGTGCAAGAACGTAAAAATAATAGAATTCTAACACGATTTTTTATAGGATTTAATGTATTATTTCTGGAAGCAATCTTCTATTTTTTACCATTAATACAGTATATTTTTTACACGCATTTTTTGGGAACGTACTGTACCTCATAACTATCGTGTAAAAACAGAATTAAGTGTACTGTATATGATGTATAATTAAGCATACACTAGCACAACACTTGAATACTTTGTGATAATGGATATACTATTTTAGATCTAACTAGATCTGAAAATATACATCTTTATTTCTAGTTTATTATTTACTCTTGTACTGTACATCAACATATGTGATTATAATATATATATATACATACATACACAGACTTTTGATTTATAAAGTGCATTTTCTTTACTTATCTGACATAGCCATAAAATCGTTGATTTTATTAAAACAAAACCTCTCATGAAAGTTATCATCATTATATACAGTAAATCTGTATCTTTCTTGGAAATATCCGTTCTGTATTAAGATAAATGTAATCAAAATTTGAGATCATTTTCAACTTCGGATTCGTAGCTACTGTAGTCCGCCATATTGTTTTGCTAGCATAATCTGTGTGAATTAATTTTAACCTGGTCAAATTTGGCCAGTTAAGTTAGTCGGTAGTTTATCTTAGAGATTTGACATCGTGCAACGCAGCAAGCTACATCTGCAGATTAAAGCCTGTTTTAATCTGCAGAATAAAACTCGTGCAACCAGCCCTTAGAGATACATAATAATCAACTTGATATATGCAGTGATAGAAGAGTTTTCTGACTTCCGGTCAATACCAACACCAATATTGCAGTCTAAACGCTTATAAATAAAAATATACATGGAACATGAAAATTATAATGTATTAGTTAATAATAAATAAAATTTTAAAAGGATGGTATAAATAAAATTTAAATTGAGCTATATTTTTTGTGATTTTATATAGCAGATATATATTTCAAGTATAGATTTTAATAACAAATATGGCATCATTTATCAGATTGCATAATCAAAATAAGTTTGATAGATTACATTATAAAATCAACAGGATGAATGAACACATCAAAAATTCTATAGAGTCGTTCAAATATAAATAATATTTGTTTATCTGTAATTTAAAAAAATATTTCATTAATGTTCATAAACTGAACCTTTGAGTTAGTATTTCATCTCTATAATCATGATCTCATTATATATGTGCTTGTTATAATCAAGTTTATTATATTTATACAAAAAGAAGAATGATTAAAGAGTTATTTTTTTATGTAATAGGTGTGGTAATCATAGATGATCAACCAGAAGTTACTGTAGATGATTCTTCATTTCTGTGTGATGCAGATGATGGATTCCAAGAAGTTACATCAAAGAAAAGGCATAAAACTATGGTTGAAAATGATGTTAAGAAAATAAAGAAAGAGGTAATTTTTCATAACCCTTTAAAATTGATCATATTTAACTAATATGACAAAGTGAGAATTATGTATTAACTTATAAAAAAACATTTTTCAAATTGATGATGATAAAAAAAATCTAAATAAAATTGATAACTTATGTTAACAATTTATGAATTTTATTTAAATTAATTACATTTTATTTGTGTTCATAAACACAATAATAATATTGTGTTTATGAATTATACATACAGAATGACAAGCAATTAAAAAAATTACACACAATTCTTCCATTTTTCCCAGAATAACTTGAGAATATCCAATGTTTTTAAATTAGTTGTGTTTATGAATTATACATACAGAATGACAAGCAATTAAAAAAATTACACACAATTCTTGCATTTTTCCCAGAATAATTTGAGAATATCCAATGTTTTTGTAATTAAAAAGTATATAATATTATTATTATTATTGGGGTATGTCAATCTGAGCACGAAATAACTCCGGAGCAAAAGTGCTATGTCGAACAAGAGTCAAGACATAGTTACTTGAGATGTTTTAGTTGTATATTAACTAACTGTCTGTGTTGCTGAGAAACTTTCTTACTATGTTGCATGTATTGAGTAGTGATGCCTTTTGTAGTGTTATATATGTCTTGGGGTGTAAATCTAATGTTCCGAGGCTTTTGTGTAGTGTGTGGGGAATTACTCCTGTTGAGGATAGAATGATGGGTACTGTTAAAACCGTTTAAATTTAGGCTAAGGTGGCGCCATCTGTTATATAATAATTAAACTATAAAGTTTTACTATTACATATAGATAACATAATAAAATATAAAAATGGCAAATTCAAAAAGTGCACACACAAACAGCCGTATTTCGAGCTAGATGCAAAATCTGAATCATTATAATTAAGTGCAGGAATGAAATTTTCACAGGATATACGGTGCGATACTGATATTTTATTGGATAATATCGCAGGCATAGTTACTACATGGATGTAGTGAAAGTCAATCACGCTATCAATATATTATAGATAAGATTGTAGATTGTTATCTGTTGTCAAAAATTTTCAGAAAATCAATTGAATTTCGAATTGTGTTTAACATATTTATAAAACTTTAATAAAGAATGAAAAAATTTTAAGTGGTTATGTACGCAGTTCTTTAACACCCTTAACTCTGGTGAATTAATTTGTATAAATAATACAGTTAGAAAAACTGTAACTACTTTTAACAAATTTCACATTTTACGAAGAAAGACTTTTTTAAGTGTTATTTATTTTCTAAATTTAATTTTTAGTATGTATTTATAGAAACGTGCTTTGGTGTTTATGAAACGTTTTCGAGAAAGTTGGGTCTGAAACGCTATGCCGATGTTCAACCCGTTCGCTAAAAAGTCCTTTAATGCTTAACGTAAAGTACTTTATGTTTTTGTGTCTGTAGCAGGTATAAAAGTCTGACCTACATAGATAAAATTTTATTTCATAAGTTTCAAAAGTAATTTTTAAAATCAAGAGATTTTTAAAACCTTTTAATATACCACCACTTCATAATTACTGAATAGATAGTAGCGCCATCTGTTGACAAAAAAGCACTCTGTAAAAATATTACAATATTATTACATCAATAAATTTCTAAATATTAAAAGAACGTTAAGGCTCAAACTTTATGCCAAATCGATTTCTAAATTATCTTTTCAAATAAAAAATTTATAATAAATATTGTCGCATTTCATAGTTTGAGAAAGAAATTACTCAATAGTACATTTGTAAAGAAAACATTTATTTATAAAATGAGTGAATTAATAATAATTAAAAAAATGAACCTATATAAAAACTGGGATTTACATGCAAAATTGTAAAGAGATATTAACCAAATTTGAAAATGAAACATTAGATATAGATACAAATAACCCTAACTAGACAAATTCCCCCCAGTGGTTTATTTTTGAACTAACTGCCAAATTAATAATTATTAATTTATGCTACGGTGCCAACATCTGTTGAATTAATTATCTGAGTAATATTGTGTTAAAAAGTTAAAATATTCATTTGGCTGTAAATACTACATTATTGAAAAAATAGTTGTGAATTTTAATTTAAAATGGTCCGCCTGCTTTGTCTCCAAAATGGCTGAAGCGGATCACGTGACACACACACAGCCAATCGTTGAATCCCATTGTCGGCAAATAGACTGCAAAAGGGTGTCCGTAACCGTCTGGCGACGACGGACCATACAGTAACTTTATTATTAAATAGAAAGTAGCGCCATCTGTTGAAAAAAGCATCCTTTGTATAAAATATTCCAAAGTACAGTACATTAATAAATTACTAAATGTTAAAAGAATGTTAAGTCTCAAACTTTATTCCAAATTGATTTTCTAAATTATCTTTTCAAATAAAAAAATTTATAATAAATGTTACCGCACTTCATAGTTTGAGAAAGAAATTACTGAATAGTACATTGGTAAATAAAAAACATATTTATTTACAAAATGACTGAATAAATAATAATTGAAAAAATTAACCTATATAAAATCTCAGATTTATATGCAAAATTGTACAGATATTTTAACCAAATTTGAAAATGAAACATTAGATATAGATCCAAATAACCCTAACTAGACAATTCCCCCCTAGTGGTTTATTTTTGAATTAACTGCCAAATTAATAATTATTATTTTATGCTACGGTACCAACATCTGTTGGATTAATTATTAATTGTTTAAATTTAGGCTAAGGTGGCGCCATCTGTTATATAATAATTAAACTATAAAGTTTTACTATTACATATAGATAACATAATAAAATATAAAAATGGCAAATTCAAAAAGTGCACACACAACAGCCGTATTTCGAGCTAGATGCAAAATTTGAATCATTATAATTAAGTGCAGGAATGAAATTTTTACAGGATATACGGCGCAGTACTGAAATTTTATTGAATAATATCGCAGGCATAGTTAAAGCAGGGATGTAGTGAAAGTTAATCACGCTATCAATATATTATAGATAAAATAGTAGATTATTAGCTATTGTTAAAACTTTTCAGAAAATCAATTGAATTTTGAATTCTATTTAATATACTTATAAAATTTTAATAAATATTGATAAAATTTTAAATAGTTATGCACACAGTTCTCTTAACACCCTTTACTCTGGCAAATCAATTTGTATAAATAATACAGTTTGTAAAACATTGTTACATTTAACAAAATTCATATTCTTCCTGAACTCATTCTTTGTTGAGTTTTTAAGTTTTGTTGTTTATTTTCTAAATTTAATTTTTGGAATGTCATTTTATTTTTTATTATTTTTATTTCCCCGATCCTGAATGGGGTTATGTTGTAAAACTTGTCCCCCGAAAAGTATAGCGTAAAACGAAAAGCCGAAAATGAGGCAGACGAGTCCGTATGCAGGCCCCCAGTGACGGATGTCGACACCAACGAAGCAGTTCCGATTCCGTATGCAAACCCACAGTGACGGACCTCCGAACCACCAACGAAAGGTAACCCCTTTAGTCGCCTTTTACGACACGCGGGGTCAGACGGTGGGTATATTCTAACCCCTACCTACTGGGGAGAATGTCATTTTATGAACGTGCTTTGGAATTTATAGAACATTATCGAGAAAGTTGTTTCTTGAAACGCTATGCCGATGTTCAATGCATTCGCTAAAAAATAAAAAAAGACTTTATTTCTCGCTTCATATTTTAAATTTTTTTATAACCATATAACATCCGGAAGTACAGATTATCTTTTCCATTGGAAATCTGATGTTCTCTGTGATTTAAAACGAAATTTTCGGTAAAAATTCCCATAAATTTTTTCGGTCTGCATACAGGCATCATCGAAATTATTAGTGAAAATCATGAAGAAATAATTGTGAAATTTTAACGAAATACAATCTTTGACGTCATATACAACCATACCTCATATTACGTCGTTAATTCGTTCCAAGACTCGCGACATAAATCGAAAAATGACGTAAGTCGAATAACTCTTTAAAAAACGATTTAAATCCCTTATAAAAAATCCCGTAACGTCTCTAATAACATTTTTAGCCATACCTCACATTACGTCGTTAATTCGTTCCAAGACTCGCGACATAAATCGAAAAATGAAGTAAGTCAAATAACTCTTTAAAAAACGATTTAAATCCCTTATAAATAATCCCGTAACGTCGCTAATAACATTTTTTAGCTTTTAAATAATTTTATAACTTTCAATAACCAGCTTACACCCCAATTGTACGCAGCGTAGAAAGTTGAACAAGAATGAACTTCGGCGTAAAGACGCAGCGTCTAGCCATAGGGTGCGTTGCAAACCTCAACAATAAGTCATCAATGATTAGTTTCTTTTGACGTCAGAAATAACACAACATCAGCCTGTTTTTGTTTCTGTTTAACGTCGTTGTTTCTCTTCGATGACGATAATGATTTGTTACACTCTCTAACTTTTAAAATTTTATCATCTAGCACGAAATAACTCAACATCAGCTTGTTTCTGTTTGACGATGATAATGATTATCTAACTTTTAAAATCTTATCATCTAGCAGGAACTACTTTTCTGCGACGGTGTAAACCGGTATTACTCATCGTAAATAATCACTGTTATAACTTGTGGACTCTATGAATATAATATTTTTAAGTTATTTCAATGCAAAAGATTGGTTTTAGTATAGTAGTGTCGATGATCAGCTGCTCTTTGCACCCCATGTGACTTCTATTATTTTTATTATTATTATTATTTTTATTATTATTATTATTATTATTATTATTATATGATAAACTCATCGTAAATAATCACTGTTATAACTTGTGGACTCTATGAATATAATATTTTTAAGATATTATATTCAATTAAGATGCAAAAGATTTGTAGTATAACAATGACAGCTACTATCAATTGATATTCATTTATCTCAAGTTTGAGGCTGCTTAATAATTGTTTTTATTTATAATGGTCCATTTACACACAAGTTGCAAGATATTGATATTTTTGATGCAAATTTATTATATTTCAACAAATTATATAGGTACATTACAAAAAAGTCAACAATAACAACAACAAATTTAGTTTTTAAGAAATATTCACATTGATTTTATATTTCAGTTAGTAAGTTTTCTTCGGTTTTTTGGAAATATGATGATTATATTATCTGTCAATCCAATGAGATAAAGTGATTTAATTTAAATCTGAATAAAATATATATATATAAAATACTTTCTTTAAAGAATAAATTTACATAGACTAATTATACTATTATTTTTATAGCCACGAAGCAGGAATAAAAGTGGTTCAAGGCTTCGACAAAATAGACTTCCACCAAGATTGGCTAAGCAAAGAGAAAATAATCAATTTCATTCCAAATCTGGTATCCCTTCTACAGATAACAATAATATTTGGGATACTGAAATTGCTTCTAATACTAAGCATCCCGTCCATTTTTCACTTAAAGGTAAATACTATAGATACTTCAAATAGTGCTTAATTTTACATTATATAAGCAAACTAAAAGTTATAATTTAAAAATAAAAAATAAAAATTTCACATAAACACACACACATACATCTTTGAGAGAGAGTTTATGTAAATCTCTTTTCTACTAACCATCATATTAAAGCAAAGTAATTTAGCACTGTAAATTCAATAAATTAAGTAAAAATATGTTTAGATATAACTATTTTAATTTTAAATATAATTATTAACTTATCAAATTTTCATAATGCCATATTGTGATATATATTGTTGCACTAATAGCAGTAATGCATCATATTAAAGCAAAGTAATTTAGCACTGTAAATTCAATAAATTAAGTAAAAATATGCTTAGATAAAACTATTTTAATTTTAAATAATAATTATTTACTTATCAAATTTTCATAATGCCATATTGTGATATATTTTGTTGCACTAATAGCAGTAAGAAAATGTTAGGAATATGACTTTACAATTTCCTAAAGATGGCAAATGTCAGGATAAGTGAATTTCATTTGTATTTAAATATTACAGCACCAGAAGTATGTATGTACAAATGTTTTGGAGTAATATTGCTATGTTACCAAAGGAAAAATGATTTCTGGAACAATACAGATGCAAAATTTTAAAACTCCAAAATGAAATTTTGTCTTAAGCTAGGCTGACACGATCAGAGTACACTTAGTCGGAGACAAACTCAATCCAAATACACTCAGATCGAAGCTTTAAGTTCGTTTACACATTTCAAGTGTGTTTTTTCTATAGTTTGAGGTGAAATGGCAGATCTCATGCTGTGGCTGATATATTATTGCAGGAGCTAGACAGACATTAATAAACAGATTAGACGGAAAAAGAAGTTATGGACTCGAGAATGAATCGGCTTCATAACTTCCTCTTAATAATTACTCAAGTGTGAGCAATTAAGCACCTCTTCTTATTTTTTGTGTGAGGTGGAAAATACTATTGTGGCAGGAGCTAGACAGACATTAATAAACAGATTAGACGGAAAAAGAAGTTATGGATTCGAGAATGAATCGGCTTCATAACTTCCTCTTAATAATTACTCAAGCGTGAGCAATTAAGCACCTCTTCTTATTTTTTTGTGTGAGGTGGAAAATGAAGATAAAAATAAATTTAAAGCCACCTACGATTTACTAATATTCAGTTTGATGAACTTTGAAGATGTGTTAATTCTAAAATTCAATCATTTGACACAAACATGAGAGCTTTGCCCTATCTAGCAGTCGTTGTTTACTGCTTTCTGTCATCTTAAACTTCCAATCGGCTGCCACTCGGTCAGAGTATTTTGGTTGCCATCTGAGTTTACTCGATACGGATAAAGAGATCCGAGCGTACTCTGATCGTGTTAATGTAGCTTTAATTATTTTATGATGCAGCTTCAAAAAACAAACAAACCAAAACGATTCAAAGTTGAGCTCAGCAAAGCTGAGTGTGTGTGATGTAAATATAAATAATTAATAAATAAATTCTTTTTACTAAATGTTTAATTTTTCTCATAAAATCAGCTGACTGCTGAATACTTACAATTTATGTTTTGTCTTTTATATTTATTTTTAACAAATAAAATTAAAGAGGCTATTTAACAAACTTTACTGAATTGTAATCAGCTGATTGAAGTGAATATAATCAGACATTAATAAACAGATTAGACAGATTTCTTCATTTGCTTTATAAATTTTGGTCAGTTTTTGTCAAACATTCACTACAGTAATTCATACATTAAAATTGCAAAATCAATAATGTTTTCACATTATTGATTTTGCAAAATTATAAATATTATTTTTAATTTTCATATATTTTTTACATATAAAGCATTTATTATTATTATTATTATTATTATTATTATTATTATTATTATTATTATTATTATTATTCAATCTTCCTATTAATGCAATTGAAAATTTGGCAAAGTAATGAAACTGGAGATTAGCAAAATATCACTATAGTGTTGTCATTAGTAAAATATCTGACATTTCACAAAAGTTATTCAGATATTTTTAAAACTATAGCAATTGATCAATAACATTCAAATTTATAATGTATGAATTTATGAAATTATTATCAGATCTATAAAAATATCAACATTAATTAATTTTCTTTACTGATTTACATATTTTAATAAGTGCAAAAGTATATCAAAACTATAGTAATATCATATTATTATACTATAATAAAAGTTTTAATAAAACTATCCAATTAAAGAGAGAATAAATTAAGAGTATTAAACTATAGATAGAATTTTACTGTTGCATTTTGAAAACATTAATTCATAAATATCAGTTTTTCTCTTTATAATATTTAATATTGTATACCATCACCTAGATGTATACAATAGAATTTAACTCATTGAGGTTTGTTGATGTGTATACACATCATAGAAATGGAACAAAAAAATGATTTAAAAAACTTTAGAAAAATTCAGTCTGGATTTACTCAATATATTTGTTGCAGATCAGATTTTTTGCATTTATTGGTTGAAAATATGTGCCTCCAATGATGCTTCCTAAATTTTTCAATTGCGAAAATTTTTTTAAAATTACATTTTTGATATAATTTGAATGGATTGTATTAATAGAATTTGGATTATTTTTTTTATCCAATCTTTTCAATTTTTCTTTTTATTCTATTATATTAAAATAATTATTTCTATTCTATTATTTGCAAATTCAAAATTTAATACAAGAAATTTGTATATTAGGTATATATATTTTATAATCAACATTTGAAAGCAATACTGAAACACAACATATAAAAATAAAGCAAAGTGAGATTAAAGTGCATATAACTTTCAAACTAATTACAGTAATGAGTTTTCTGCTCTATAGGAAATGTGACATGTGAAATATAAGAATATTGAAAATTATTGGTATAGTCTGTCCAACTTAGTTGTGTGAGTTCAGACTGCACATGCAGTTATTTAGACTGGTCTATTAGTCTGTCCAAGTTAGTTGTGTGGGTTCAGACTGCGCATGCGGTTATTTAGACTGGTCTATTGTGTAAAAAAGGAACGTTTGTTGTTAAGTTGATGGGTAAGCATCAGCTTAGAAAAAGAAAATTTATTTTTTACATTATATTAAAATTTATATAAAGGATTTTTCAAAAGTAACAATTATTCAGCCTATCTAAAAAAACTCAGGTAATTAGAATTCCCAATTTTCCCACCCGTTCTGCATGTACACACCTTTGTTGTAAATGAACTTGTTCCAATTTGTGACGTTTCCCACACATTTAAGTTGGACAGACTATATTTCCTTATAGTAAATTGGTGTATATGGGCATTATCTATTTAAAATATTAAATATTTTTAAAAATACTGAATTAAAAATATTAAATTATTTTCTGACAGATGCTGCACCAGCTCCTCCTCCACCTGTGAATGCTTGGCAAAAACCTATCACTCATACATTAAGAGCACATTCCCCAAATATAGGACAAAATGTTATTTCAGATGGAATGACAACTGGAACTGTTACATGTAGCACGATTACAAATAGTGGAACAACTGTTATTACTGAAATACAAGCTTTAACTGTGTCTTCTAAATCGAGTAGTTTTGATCGAAGTGATCAACATGATAGTGGTATTGATGTAAGTGATCAGCCAACATCTGCAGCTTCTTCACAGAGGTCATCTCCAAGCAATGATTGCAAAATACTTGGACCAGTGATCAACATGATAGTGGTATTGATGTAAGTGATCAGCCAACATCTGCAGCTTCTTCGCAGAGGTCATCTCCAAGCAATGATTGCAAAATACTTGGAACTAAAAATCCTCTTACAACAGTTAGTGTATCATCTAGTGAATGCTGCACTGAATTGGTATGTTCAATATTATTATTATTATTATTATTATTATTATTATACAGTGCCTTTCAGAGAAAATACAAAATCCAGGACATTTAAGGTCCTTCCAAATTTAAAATAAAACTATGAACAAAAAAAAAATAAAAACAATATTTAATATCTATTCAATAACAGGTACTTATTACTTAATGACCTATCTATTTAATGTCTGCTCAAAGTTACATCCAAGCTTATGACTTTTTAATGGAAAATTTGGTTTTCATCTGTATGCGTCACTGACGACTTCTATTGCACACAATTTCTTGCATTCATAGTTTCAAAAAATCTGAACACTTAATGACCTATCTATTTAATGTCTGCTCAAAGTTACATCCAAGCTTATGACTTTTTTAATGGAAAATTTGGTTTTCGTCTATATGCGTCACTGACTATTGCACACAATTTCTTGCATTCATAGTTTCAAAAAATCTGAAGAAAAATACTTTGTGCTTAATTAAAATATAAATTATCTTTAAGCCATGAGAATTTTAATAAGTAACTTATTCTAAATATATGCAAATAAGTTATTTGCTTACTGACTAATTTGTTCTATGACCAAATTGTGAGAATGGAACTTTGTCATTAAGTGAGAAGTATCTGTAACATTTATTTCATAGAAGCTTGCTTATATTTAAAATGACAAAATTGATAAATATAGAGTCATTCAAAGAATGGAACTTTGTCATTAAGTGAGAAGTATCTGTAACATTTATTTCATAGAAGCTTGCCCATATTTAAAATGACAAAATTGAAAAATATAGAGTCTTTCGGGTCAAGTGCGCGCACTTTGGTAAATAAGGGCTCACCGCGCAAAAAATATAAGAGTTAAGAATATAAACGCACCACTTTGAGATAAAACGTTTATTAGGTTCTAAATTGAAAACAAAACGGAAATCGTGGAAGTTTTTTTTCAGTAAACAATTAATTACATAAAATAGAGATGCGCTCACTTGACCCATGTTGCGGGGGTAACTGTGCGCACTCGTATGGGGTAAGTAAGCGCATTGCTTGCTACAATCAAAATAAACAATAATTAAGACGAAATGTTCTTTGTTATAACACAACTTAGAAAATATTCTTTATTAGTTATTAGTCTTTGGATATCAGTAACAATTGCGATTTAATAACAACTTAACAACAGCAGCTTATTCCTGCAATTAAAGAAACTTAGATATGATTGAACAATACTTAGATTAGAAATATTTTTTTTGGTGTTGGGATTTTTTTTTCCGTCAGTGTACTTTTATAACCATATAACATCTGGAAGTACAGATTATCTTTTCCATTAGAAATTTGATGATCCCTGTGATTTAAAACAAAATTTTCGGTACAAATTCCCGTAATTTTTTCGGTTTGCATACAGGCATCATCGAAATTACTAGAGTGAAAATCATGAAGAAAAAACTGTTAAATTTCAAGGAAATAAAATCTTTGACGTTATATAGAGTCACCCCCACCTTATGTCGTTAATTCGTTCCAAGACTCGCGATTTATTTGACTTACGTTGTTTTTCCACATAAGATCTTTAAAAAACGACGTAAACTCTATATAAATAATCCCCATAACGTCGCTAATAACATTTTAAAGCTTCTAAATAATTCTATAAGTTTCAATAACCAGTTCATATTCCGACTGGATGACTGGTCAAGGTACTCTTGAACGCAATGTAGAAAGTTGAACAAGAATGAACTTCGGCGTAAAGACGCAGCGTCTAGCCATATAACATAAGTAACATCAGCGTAACTGTACCATCATTAAACTTCCCGAATGGAGATCAATCGTTTATATTGCTTTCCATAAAGAAATCGCAATTTTTAGCACGATAAATAGAAAACAAAACTATCATTAAAGGCAATACTTCACTTGAGGATGTGAACGAAATAATAATTCCGGACTTAGCGGTCCAACCTCAATGAAACAATTTGTAGCATCATTGGCCAACGATCTTAGCGGTCGGTGGTAGAATTAATTTTTTGATATATTCTTTATCCTCTTCTATTTTTATCGAAAAACTGAATTTTCACAAATTCGTTTTACTTGTTTATAATATTTCTTTTAAAAATATACCTATCAAGCATTTAGAACCGAAGAAAGGTTTATCAGGAAGAGGCGAACGATTAATTCCACCACCGACCGCTAGGATCGCTGGTCAAAGACGCTTCAAATTGGATCATTGAAGTGGACCCATAGATTTTAATATTTCAAAGTCAGCGCGTTTTGACTTTGGAAAAGTCCTCACTGTTGACCAACCATTTTGTTTGAATAAATTTTTGCTCTCATTACCCGGACCAAAATTGTTTTCCACTCAACTGTGATGCTTTCATAAACAAAAACACCTCTCTCATAGAAGTGCATTACTCGTGCCACCAAGCATTGCAATACATGCACTGAATCCATTCCTCAGAAGGTGGTTCTGTATATTTTTCCTTACATAGAGGACAAAAGTATTTACGCATGCGCACATATTTATGTATTCAAAACAACATTATTTTAGGAATCATCAGTACAATTATCACAAACAAAAAACACCTCTCTCATAGGAAGTGCATTCCTCATGCCACCAATCATTGCAATACATGCACTGAATCCATTCCTCAGAAGGTGGTTCTGTATATTTTTCCTTACATAGAGGACAAAAGTATTCCGGTGCAATTTCAGGTTTTTTTTTCTTATATAATTTCTGGGCATAGTGGGAAAGACCGAAAAATGAAATAAAAGAGTGTTAGTAAACCCTACCTCTCAACAAAACGACATACGAACGAAACTTGACGAAGATAACACTTAAGGGGCAAGCATACACATGCGCACACTTATATGCTACACTGTTTTCCAATATGCAAACCAATTACGGATGAAAACACCAAATACAGTTTTTTATGGAAAAAAAATTACCCGACTACCGCACGCCACTGTGACATGTAGAGACTAGTTGGCCACTCAGGCGCCTCTGTTCGACACAAACAACCTACCTATCCCCCGCTCCCCGTTCTAGAGATAAACGCACTGCCTTCACTTACCCCGAATGACTACACATATTTTTTATTGAAATGAATATACTCAAAAAAATTAACATACATTAATTTCATCATCATTTTCTAAATTGCTTTGAAATTCTGTAAGTAATTTACCTCGGTCACATGTTATAAATTGATATTTGGTTAACGAATTTTGACCAGTTTCTCCATAAAGTAATTTATTTTTTGCAGTAATACTATTAGGGGAGAGCAGGGTAAAGTGGCCAGGGAGAGTAAAGTGGCTATGGGCTATTACTACTCTACATTCTTCAGGAACTTGATTGTGAATGTCTGAACAACTGCAGAAGAACGGCATTGGTTTCGAGAGTGCATCCTAGTTAGTTGCATCGCCATTTTTCCTGCTGATAGCGAAGTTTTTGTAATTTTCCCTTCGTTGATCTAAGGTAAGTACTAAATAAAGTTTAATATATGTATGTGGTTATCTAGATTTTACATATATGTTTAATATCTCTTAAAGGTGAAGTTTTACGCTTTAAATCAATGTATCACAGAATACTCTAGGTTAAATTGTATTCGCTAGACGCCAGTGACATGTAATAACTTCCAGGAGGGCAAAGTGGCCAGGTGCTTGGCCACTTTGCCTGCCCGATGAAAAAACTTATAACATGAAAGAATCCATTTATTAAAAAATATTTTAATATGTTATATGTGTATTGCAGGTAGATTCTCAAGAAATGCCGTCAGCGTACAAACGAATAACGAACCAGCAGGGATGGGATCCAGAAGCTATGGAAAATGCAATTCAAACTGTGAAATCTAATGTTATGGGCTATTCATCTGCAGCAAAGAACTTTAACGTTCCCCGAAATACACTGAAAATAAGAGCCCTAAATAAAAATGCTGATGCCATAGAAAACAAAAAGATTCTTGGAAGATTCAGGGCTGTAGAGCCTTAAATAAAAATGCTGATGCCATAGAAAACAAAAAGATTCTTGGAAGATTCAGGGCTGTTTTTAACGAGAATCAGGAAAAAGAACTTGTCGACCACCTCTTAGGTTTCATGTTCAAAACCCAATGAAGGATGGATCAGGTGCTCTGGCTGTCATCTTTGGGCTCACGAGGGATGTGCTTATTGCGAGGAGGAAGACGATGACTTTTGTGTGAAGATTGCCGAAGAAAATGATTTTAAAAAGATTTAGATTGTATCTTTAAATTTATTTAAAATAAATTACAGAATGTAAAGTGCTTTGTGTCCTCATTATTGCATTTTGACCATATTTAGGTCTACCTGCAGCGCAGAATGACGTTGCTGTTTATTCACCATTAAACTGGCCACTTTACCCGACTGGATCGGCCAAAGTGGCCATTTTGCAAAGGTAAAGATAAATTAAAAATTAATGAAAATACAGCAAAGTATGTAAAAAATAACATACTTTATTGACACTTCATTAAATATATTGTATTCTGACAAAATATCAGTTAGCTAACAGCTAAAGGAAAAAAATTACAAATAAATTTAGCTGAGTGGCCACTTTATCCTGCTCTCCCCTACTAGTAGTTGCACGATCATCCCATATATAAAAATCATCAATAACATTGTTGTCGGGCATGTCGGCAAATAGCACTTCTTTCCCTTTTGACACATGACAATTATTATTAGATAAAGTTTTTTCTAATTCAAATTCGGAAACGTTTATTTTTTCATATATTTTTACATCTATAATGCTTTTTTGATGTTTTGCTTTTTCGTATTTTATCGAATCATTCACGAATTCTGATAATGGAAAAAATTTAATCTGCTTAACCTTAGAATCTTTACGATTTGATGGAAATCCAGTAAATTCGATATCATTTCCTACTATAGAAACATGTTTGTCACTAACTTTAAAATCAGCTACCATTCCGAATTTCCTTGAATTAAGATTAATTTTATAATCGATTCCTTTGTAATCTTTAACAATATATTCATTTTCTATTAAAACGTCATAATTTTTATGTGGATTTCTTACTTTTAAAAGTTCCTTCAACTCTACTGATATTTGATTATTAATAGAAAATACCATGTGAATAGTCATGTCGTATCGATTAAAATTACTATAAATACAGTATAAAAGAAAAATATATAAAAAATAAATGAAAAAATACATATAAATAAAAATATATTTCTCTTTTTTGAAATGATACAAAATGAAAATATTTTCTTAAATGGATAAATTTCTTTTTCTTCTCTATTTATATTGAGGGTATGGCCCACCTGCTTTGTCCTCCGAACTGTAATGGATAAATTGTTAACGTGTATACAATATACAGTATATACCATATAAGCAAAGCGAGTATAAGATAAGCGTCTCCACGCCAATGGAAAGAAAGTCGTATCTACATTAGCGACCTCACGGAGTGGATTGGAGAACTAAATCTTAGTATTTTAATACTAATATATTTTATTTAGTAAATCATATATTATTTGCTATTATAGATGTCAACAATGGATAAAGGCTGCAAAGAATGATAAACTTAAAGATATTCCAGCTGAAATACATTATAAAAATTCACGTTTATGTGAACTGCATTTTCATGATTGGTGTTTTATGAATAAAGACATACAGCATAGACTAATATCAAATGCAATTCCAGAGTTAGAAGTACAGCCTCTAGAATGTGCAGTCAATCAATGCCATCCTCAAGTACAACAATAATAATAATTGGAAATTGTGAGGATACTCATTTTGAAACAGATCAAAACAAGCAACAAAATCAGATATCACTAACTTTAGCAGTTCAATCAGATTATAATATGAAAGAGTCATCTCCGAGAACTGTCAAACAAATAACAGACAATCTTTGTTCATGCCGAAGATATACTCCAAGAAAAATAAAAATGGCCAAAATTATTAAAAAAGAAGAAAATGATTGTCTTCGTAAGGGAAAACTTCAAGATTGCATCTAAGAAGGGAATTGTCAAAAGTCATGAAGGATAAAACAAAACTATTAAAAGATACATTAAACAATATAGGACTGTCTGAAAAAATTAAAAATTTTATTGTTCGACAAGCAGAACTAAGTTCAGTCAGTTCAAAAAGTAAACGCTATAATATACATGAAAAATCTTTGCGTATCGAATGTTCTGCAAAAGCAAAGCTTCTTACAGGCTTATGAAAACGGTAATTCAGTTACCATCTGAAAGTACATTGAAGCACTTCATGACTTCAAAACTTTCAAAACCAGAAATTAACAATGACATTATAAATAGAATTGGAGATATATATAGAGAAAAATCAACCAGAGAAAGGACATTTGTCTTGATATTTGATGAAATGTCAATAAAGTCAAATTTCACATATAATCCTAAGGAAGATAATGTTTCTGGATTTAAGGATTTTGGAATGATAGGCAGGACCCAACATATAGCCACTCAAACCATTGTATTTTTAATAAGTTTACAGGAAAAGAAGAAACTTCCACTATGTTTCTACTTTTCAAAAGGTATATTTATTTATTTATATATAATCCTAAGGAAGATAATGTTTCTGGATTTGAGGATTTTGGAATGATAGGCAGGACACAATGTATAGCCACTCAAACCATCGTATTTTTAATAAGAAGTTTTACAGGGAAAGAGGAAACTTCCACTATGTTTCTACTTTTCAAAAGGTATATTTATTTATTTCCAATGCCATCCTCAAGTACAACAACAACAATAATTGGAAATTGTGAGGATACTCATTTTGAAACAGATCAAAACATGCAACAAAATCATATATCTCTAACTTTAGCAGTTCAATCAGATTATATGACAGAGTCATCTCTAAGAACTGTTAAACAAATAACAGACAATCTTTGTTCACGCCGAAGATATACTCCAAGAAAAATAAAAACGGACAAAATTATTTTTAAAAAAATGATTGTCTTCGTAAGGCAAAACTTCAAAGATTGCATCTAAGAAGGGAATTGTCAAAGGTCATAATTAAACAAATAACAGACAATCTTTGTTCACGCCGAAGATATACTCCAAGAAAAATAAAAATGGCCAAAATTATTTTTAAAAAAATAATTGTCTTCGTAAGGCAAAACTTCAAAGATTGAATCTAAGAAGGGAATTGTCAAAAGTCATGAAGGATAAAACAAAACTATTAAAAGATACATTAAACAATATAGGACTGTCTGAAAAAATTAAAAATTTTATTGTTCGACAAGCAGAACTTAGTTCAGTCTGTTCAAAAAATAAACGCTATAATATACATGAAAAAAATCTTTGCATATCGAATGCTCTGCAAAAGCAAAGCTTCTTACAGGCTTATGAAAACGGTAATTCAGATACCATCTGAAAGTACATTAAAGCGCTTCATGACTTCAAAACCAGGAATTAACAATGACATTATAAATATAATTGGAGATATATATAGAGAAAAGTCAACCAGAGAAAGGACATTTGTCTTGATATTTGATGAAATGTCAATAAAGCCAAATTTCATATATAATCCTAAGGAAGATAATGTTTCTGGATTTGAGGATTTTGGAATGATAGGCAGGAGTTGAGTGTATAGCCACTCAAACCATTGTATTTTTAATGAGAAGTTTTTACAGGGAAAGAGGAAACTTCCACTATGTTTCTACTTTTCAAAAGGTATATTTATTTATTTATTTCTTAAATTTATCAATAAGTATATTATATTTCTGTAAAAACTATTAAGATTTATAATATCTGTTTTAAATTCCTTTATTTTCATACTTTTTAAAATTAATTCCATATGAATTTTTTAATGATTTAATATTGTATTTTTAATAATATGCAGGTACTGTTCCTGCTACAATTTTACAAACAATTATTGAACAGATTATATACTTTCATACTTTTTAAAATTAATTCTATATGAATTATTTAATGATTTAATATTGTATTTTTAATAATATGCAGGTGCTGTTCCTGCTACAATTTTACAAACACTTATTGAACAGATTATATGCAAACTCCAGTCAGTTAACATCATCATTAAAGCCATCATTTGTGATCAAGGATCAAATAATTGTCGCTTATTTTCACTTTTAGGCATTTCTTGTGAAAAGCCTTTTTTTATAATTGGAGGGAAAAAAGTTTTTGGAATATTTGATCCTCCACATCTTTTGAAGACTTTACGAAGAAATTTAATGAAATATGATTTAGAGACAAAGAATGGTCTTGTGTCATTTACACATATTGTTGCATTTTATAATGTAGATAGCAAAAGAACTCGTCAATGTGCACCTAAGCTAACTGAAAAACATATTTCAGAATTAGGACTTAATTCCATGAGAGTAAGTAGCCTATTAACTGATGTTATTATAGACTTTACTTTACATTGTATTTAGGATATTTGGTTTGTTGAAGATTAAGAAATTCTATTCATTATGATATTAAATATGTTAATATTTTGTTAAGTAAAGAAATATATTTTATTATTTTGAACAACCTGTATAAGCAAGAAATTAGTCCATGTTTATTAAAAATAAAGCAAGTGGAGAAAATAGAAAATCTATTGTTATTTGATTCATAACATAAAATTGTGTTTTATTTATCAATTGTCATATTAATAAATTAGTTTATATCTTTACAGGTATCTCTTGTTACCACTCGGCCATCCGGCTGAATTGATCGCATTGAAGCATGTTGAAGTGATAGTTGAAAATGGCTACTCTGTTAGAGAATGCGATGTGTGATGGCTGGTATTTTGAAACAAAATCTGTGATGCAAGTGCAACGCAGAATCCGCACACAAATCCGGAAAGATCCTCCAAGTGGGAACAGCATTCTAGCTTCGCATAAGAAGTTTTGGAAAACGGGAAAAGTTCTTGATAATCGAGAAAACTGTAAAATAACAAATGAATATGCAATTAAATGTTCATGAAAATTACAATTTATAAAGATTTTCTTGTTATTTTAGGTTAGGTTAGTTAGAATAAGCTGCCATATCCTCATGAATATTTTGTATCTAGCGGCGGTCACTTATAGTACTCATCACATGGCCAACACCGCTAATGGGTTCAACCTGATGGTTAAAGAATGGAGTTCAACGGGCCGGGTCCTCCTGAAAAACTGGAGGTGTGGGTCATGGATTTGAACCTGGATCCTCCAGGGTGGTAAACCAAAGCTTTCTCATTTAACCGACTTGTTATTTTAGCCTGCATTTTGAAGGAGAATAGAGATTGAGATCACCGTGTTGTTATCTGACTTGTATTTTTCACTAGTTAGTATATTTTTATGAAATTTATAAGCAATGTTCTGAAATTAGAGCCAATCTCGTTTCTATCAGTTAATGTTCTACTTTCAACTATGCAAAAATGGCGGCTGTTCAAAATTAAAAGATATTCTCCTAATATATCTGAACTATTTATTGAATTTTTTTTTGAAATCTATTAGAGTGATGAATTCTTTGAAGATGGTCTCCATGATATAAATTTACCCATTACCTTAAATTATTTAAAAATGATGGTAGTTCAAACTTCGAAAGTTTCTACGTTAAACTATTTTGTTCAATTTTGTAAATACTATCATGATAGTTCGGATATTAAAAGTAGAATTTGAAGGAAAATTCATAAAACTATAAAATTGTACTGTACATGTACCTAGATCAGTGGTTCTCAACCACTGTGCCGCCAAATCATTGACGGTGACACGAAAAATTAAAAATGAATTGTATGTAATTGTATGAATCATGCATATTAATGAATATGGTTTTTTGCAGTCGAACCACTGTACCGATTTCTATAAATAGGGTATCGTTAGAAAAATCTAATCCTCGAATTTCTGAAACAGCCAAAATTTTTTGTCGTCATCCGAAATTTAAAAATTAAGGAATAAAAATTAAATTAAAATTATAGTTTCTCTAAAATCACAAAATCCGCAGGTGGCAAAAAAAATTAAGGAATAAAAATTAAATTAAAATTATAGTTTCTCTAAAAAGACAAAATCCGAAGGTGGCGCTATAACTTATTAAGGGCCGCCATTTAATGATCCCGTGTACGAGTGTGTTTGTATTCTGAATATAATAAATAAGAATAAATACAATAAGCTGTTAATAAAAATTCGTGGTTAAATTTAAATTATTATTTAAAATGTTAAAAAAATTTGTTGTTAAATATATTAAATAATAATTTAGATTTAGTTAATAAAAATTTATTGTTAAATCTAAATTATTATTTAAAATATTTAGATAATAAAAATTTGTTGTTAAATCTAAATTATTATTTAAAATATTTAGGCGGCTGCCAAATTTTAAAATATTAAAATGTGTTCCTCAACAGAAAAAAGGTTGAGAATTAAAATATTAAAATGTGTTCCTCAACAGAAAAAAGGTTGAGAACTACTGACCTAGATTCATTTAAGGATTGTTAAAAAATGACGTGTTTAATTTAATGAGTTTTATGAGTTACTATAGAACTATTATAGATTTTCATCACGTTCAACAAATATATTATGCTATTGAAGGTGATTTTAATGACATATTTTAAATCAGGAATCGTGCCAAAATAAAGGATATGTTGAAAAAGCAGGAAATATCTGTCTTTTTCCTCTATGTTTATATTTTGTATTCTGTTATGCTTCCATACTAATACATTAAACCAAGTAAACAATCTACTATCACGTACAATAGTTTAATTAATGTAGAATTAAAATTTATTTGCAACAATATTATGTATCATCAATAAGTTAAAATATTTTTTTATTGAATGGCATAAAAATTTATTTGTATTGCAAAAAATAAAACCGATAAAAATATTTCTCAGACAATGATAAACAATTAATTATAAAATTTATAAAAGATTTTTTTATGAATACATTTTATCATCTATATTTTCGTTTAATTGATACGCAGTAAACATTATTTAAGAAAAATAATTAAGTATTGTTACAAATAAACTGGATGCACAAAACTACATATTTTGCATGTTTTAAGAATCGTATGAATTTAGGAATTTGTAAAAAAAAAGTTTAAAAATAAAGAAAATACTGTGTCTATTTTTTGAGATTCACTTAATAATAAACGATATTCAAATCGTCGATAGATATATTTATTCCGATATCATTTCAATAATATAACTAACTACAGGTGTCCCATATTATCCGTACGTCCCATGTATGTGTAAGCGTTATGCTGATGCATTGCTACGCGAACCTCGTTCCGTCATCTTATGAAAAGTAGCGATTTTCGCGTGGTAACGCGTCGACACGCCGCGCCAATGCGTTACCACGCGACCACTCTGTCACTCCAAACGGGTATAATGGTGATCTGGGACACCCAGTATAAACAGATTAACTGTTACTCGTCTATAAAAACCGAAATTTAATATTCAAGTTTATTTATTCCGTTACGATATATAAAAATAAATTTATTAACAAAACTATGTTAACATCATATCAAGATATGTACTGTATTAGATAGTACTGAAATTTTACTTTGGATATAAACATTAAGTGCCATTAGCTTGTTGCAGAGAGCATATGAAAAACAAAAACATAGATCAAAAAAGTTATATCTTATGACTGTTCTAACATACAGGACTATTTCTTCCTTCAATTTCTTAAGATTGTTATCATATGCTTACGCCAGCCGAAAACTAGTCGATATTGCAGCAATCCGGTCGCATTCGACGTCGTACCAAAATCACACGTACAACTTGTCATTGCATACTCATTGCAGCGACAGCGTCACCTCCGTCGAAAAAGTGGCGGAGCGAGCAATTTTCCTAATATCAAGCATGTAACATATTTGGTGCGATGGGACATGCGCAGTGAAAACTTTGGAAAGTTGAGCATGCGTATTTGAATATTTTTTTTGTTGTTGTTAACAGATGACGCCACTTTCCATTGTTAGTTTGTCAGATGATCTACGATTTATTAAATAAATTTGAGATTTTAAACAAAATTTTATTCAATTTTACATTTAATGATGTAAATTGAATCAAAAATTTAAATAATACAATACAGTGGGTGATCGGTTAACAAACAGTTCGGATAACGAACAAATCGGATAACGAACACTTTTTTGAAAGATTTTTATATTCGGTTAACGAACACATGGTCGGATAACGAACACTTCACAGAACAAACTGTGGGACCCGCAGACAGTGTAGTGCTGTATTTTAAATTAGTATATTAAATTTCATTTAAAAATTAAGTGATCTTGAAACCACATAATTTAACTAGAGCCCAGCCATTAAAAATGGTGGATATTAAAATTTCTGAAGAGATTTTAATATGTCACGAATTACTGAATTTTCATTTTGAATTCAGGTAGAGATATTAGAGTAGATATTGAAGTAAAATTAATTCTACAGATTCATTCGGCCGGTGGTAAAGCATACTAACTTGGGGATCTGAATCCCACACGTCTGGTTTTTCGGGCGAGGTTCGGACCCAGTGTTGAACTCTGTCTTCAGCCTTCCGGTTGATCCCATCATGGATGTTGGCTAGCCTGTGATGAGCTCTAAAACTGGCCGCTGCCAGATAAAGCATATCCCAAGATCGATATCGGCTTAATCTAATCAAGCTAAAACTAAATTCGTGATTCATCCATTTAAGAATGGCGTACAGTTATTGCAAGATGGTTTCCCTGTAATAGCCATGGATGTATCTATGATGATAACTGTAGAACTTAGAGTTACTAGCTCGAGTTTACTCACAAGCAGATAATCAAAGCTCGAGCTTTAGTATTTTCCTTGAGACATGTTAAATTGGTAAACGTTATTTATTGAGCAACAAAAAATTATTTCGTGAAACGCATGGGTTAAAATAGAGAATAGAAATTTTTATTAATTTAAGTACATCAATTAGTTGTTGTTATGATTTTAACAATAAACATGAGATGATCAGATTTGTAGGAAATTCCACGATTTCAGAATATCGAATCAGTTTTCTAGTAAAGTGGACTCTATTTTACGAACTCGTACGGATCCCAAAAAAGTTCGTAAATGGGAATAGCATTAATTAACATTAGTTCTATGGTATACTTTTCGAGATCAACTCGATAAATTTGAGATTCGAAATAAACGAATCCACTATTTCCATTTAAGCTACAGTAGAAACGATTTCTAAGACTATTTTCTTTCTCGTTTCTCCATTCAGGAGATAGTCGAATGCCCTCATTTAGTAACTATTGATAGATGATCAACTTCCTTGATGAAGAGTAACCGATTTGCAATTTTCACAACTATGAACATACTTTGAAGAACGTTTTAGTAAAGTATCCTTATTTTATTGTCAAACATTTACAGCCTTTTTATCGTCAAATTTTTCAATCACTTTTAAAAATTTTATAATGAAACAATTTTAAAATAATTATGATCTTATCATCGATCCTTGGGTCTTATCAGATATTAATGTTTTAGGCATAGTTTTTCTTTTGCATGAAAATTATGGGCTTTTACATTATTTTTACCAAATAACTTTTTTATAATTATGCTTTTTAATGAAATTAATGTTATCGTTATTTTGCATATTTTACTCCCTTTCCAATCGGAGATTACTAAGGGGCAAGGCCAATTCTAACCACGGGCTGCACCCACACCCGTGTAGGGGAGCCGGATGGTGAAGGACGGGGATCGCCAGGCCGGGTCCACCACCACGAAAAAACTTTTCAGGAGATACCAGACCCGGGTCCTCCTGCATGGCACGCCGACAGCGTTACCACTCGGCCATCCGACCGATATATTTTAGTATTAATACTAATAAACCGGTTGCATCTACGCCAGCAATAAAAGAATATGTTTGTAATCAATGAGTAAATCTCATATAACAATTTAATAATTTCAAAATTTAATCGAATTATTAGATAAAACTTCTTTCTCTAACTTAAGACAAAGAAGATTATAAGTACAATATTTCAATACTTTTTTATAAATAATAATAACTGGAATTTTCAGGATAATTGTAAAAAAAAAAAAACAAATTTGAAGCAAATTACTGGTGATGCTGCCTCATGATAAAAAAACTATGAGAAAATATATTTTCTTGTAAATAAACCTGAACTGAATCCAAAGATTTGGCTTGAACTATATTTATTGTGATTCCAAATGCTGATTTCACTAGGAACTAACTGTCTTCCTTGCCATTTAAATGAAAAATCATGATTATTTTGACTAAAACAGTTATTCTGGGAATTAAATTACGCTCCCATGGCGGCCATGTGGCTGACGTATTTTAGTTTGAAATCAAGCACTTTTCAGTTAAATTTTAACTGAATTTCAATGGTATGTGTCAACTGAAAGAACGAGTTGTAAAGCAGTCGCTTACTGTCTTGGAGATCCGGGCTTAATTCCGAGTCCCACACTTCCAATTTTTCAGGCGGAATCTGGGTCCGGCCCTTTGAACCATATCCTTTAATCTTCCGGTTGATCTCATCGTGGATGTCAGCCAGACTGTGATGGGCTCTAAAACCCTCATACCGCATATTGCATGTGCAATATGAGGGTTTAATGAACTTAACCTAACGCGACCGTTTGTCGGCCGGATTGGCCGCGTGGTAACGCTTCGGCTTTCAACTCTGAAGGACCCGGGTTCGAGTCTCGAGTCCCAACCCTTGAAAATATTTATCATGGGGTCCTGGCCCGGCCCATCCCCGTCCTCCACAATCCGGCTGATCCCTCCGCCGGGGTGGGCAACCTTTGGAAGGGCTTGTTTCGCCCCGCCACTTAGTACTCTTACTGAGTGGAAAGTAGCGTCATCTGTTGACACTTGTTTCGCCCCGCCACTTAGTACTCTTACTGAGTGGAAAGTGGCGTTATCTGTTGACAAAAAAATCTAACGCGACCTTCAATGGCATATATTGCCTACTAGATTAGCCGCGTAGAAACACTGACTTTTGATCTAGAGAATCCTCTCATTCATTGAAAATTTACTTGAAGAGTTTGTCCCGGATTATCGATCTCTGTATTCTGCTTAACCGTTATACGTGCGTGGGCATTTTATTGTTGCATCTGAAATGGCGCCGCCACTTAGTAATCAGAAATGATTGGAAGGCAGCATTAAAAAATATCATGAGATTTATTTCCTTTGATTACAAAATACGCCGTATATAAATTTGTGACTGATTTATTTATTTTACCGTTGGAAACTTTATTTATATAATAGTAGCAGATGATAATTTTATGAAATTAAAATATTTGACAAAACATAAAAACAATGTTTCGTTGTGTTAATTGGTTATTAATAATAATATGAATATTTTGTAGCATAATTTCATGATAATTTAAAAATAAATTATATTAATATTTAAAAAGAATTAATTTTGAAATCTGAAGCGCAGAAATATGTTTCAGATAAGCACCACGTGGCGATTGCAATTTCTTACCTGACGAAATTACATGGTAGTTAAATTCTTATCGTGTAAGGAAATTCATTTAAAATTTAAATATGGAATATCTTAATCCAGACGACTGTACAGTAAGACAGGGAAATATGTAAGTAAAAAAAAAAAAAAAAAAAAACTCGATGTCCTTTACAGATATTATAAATTGTGGCAGGTCTTGTATTGGTTCGGTATTTAATTATCATCACTGATTGGAATATGGTGTTGAAAAACTTTATATTAAAATATAAATTAATCAAAATGACTTTTATTTTTTCATAAATTTTTAAACATTTTACACTATATATGTAATATTATATTACGCCACTTAGTACTCTTACTGAGTGGAAAGTGGCGTCATCTGTTGACAAAAAAAAACCCCTCCACAGGAATGGGTAGCCGGATTGATAACAAATGTCGATGGACTGGACCCATACCCAATTATATTTTTAAGAAGTGGGATCTGAGAATCACTTTACGTGAATGGAAAGTGGCGACATTTGTTATCAAAATCTTATCAAAATTAAGTTTTCATCGAATATAGCGATCCTTAATCCTTTTTTTTGTAGGCCGCAGTAGAAGCGTGCCGGGTTTCCACTGCGGATCTTTGGAGGTGCGGGCTTCCATCTTAGTGGATCCTTTCAGATCCTCTAGGATCCCACACCTCCAAGAAGTTTTTCAGAACAGATCCGGCCTATATCGTTGCACATCTCCACCTATTGACTGACCGATCAGAAATATGGGAGGACCGTGGTGGGCACTTTTCAGCCTGCGTTTAGAATGTACCAGGTAGAAAGAGGTGTTAAATCACAAAAAGTTGGCTGTTGCTAAGCGACGAAGCTTTCCAATCGTCATCACTGGACGTCAAGTGAAGGCTAGAGATCAATGGTTGGTCTAAATCGGCTAAATTCCTGATACTACAATACGTCATTTTATATTTTTTGTTAGTTTCAATTATAGGTCCGAATCACTACAAGTGATATATTTGTCAGTGCTCATTTTCAGAGTCCGTCACAGACCGACATATATTTTTGCATTTTTTTTGTTAACAGATGACGCCACTTTCCATTCAGGGAGAATACTAAGTGACGGGGCGAAACAAGCCCTTCCACAGGCTGCCCATCCCTGCGGAGGGGTCAGCCGGATTGTGGAGGACGGGGATCGACGGGCTGGGTCCGGACCCCATGATAAATATCTTCAAGGGACTCGAACCCGGGTCCTCCAGAGTGGAAAGCCGAAGCGTTTCCACGTATATTTTTGCCTTAAATAATATAACTATATATGCAAAATTAAAAAATTGCAATGTGCTTACAAAAGAAAATATGAATTAGCTTATTATTAGTATAACCATGGGTATAATTCATAAAATGTTCCTTGGTACAACTTCAGCAATTTTTACCATTGGATGGCGCCACTTCTCAATGTTGAGAAGTGACGCCATCCAGTGACAAAATATTCACATTATTGAAAAGTGCCCATCGAATGTTCTATTATATATATACATCGATGAATTTGGCTGAATAGTTGATGCTGGATGGCATCAATTATTTAATTACAATGATTACAACTAAATGACAGCGAATTCATGCCTTCCATTTGCCGCTTATATCTTTGAAGGGATCGACTGAATTGTAGAGGACGGGTCTGATCCAAAATTCATAAATTTCCTAAATCGTGCAACCCAGAATCGAAGCTGATGCATGAATGCAGAAAGCTGAAGCATTTCCTGCTGTCAATCCATCCGACCACTTTAGCATTTAAAAAACGACAAAAATTTTATCCTACATCTTTTTTTGTTAACAGATGATGCCACATTCCATTCTCTAAGAATACTATGTGATAAGGCGAAACAAGCCCTTCCACAGAATGTCTACTCTTGCGGAGGGGTCAGCCGGATTGTGGAAGACAGGAAGCGACAGGCCGGTCCGGATCGATGATAAATATTTTCGAAAGAGTGCGAGCCCGAGACTCGAACTTGGGTCCTCCAGAGTTCAAAACCAAAGCGTTTTCACGCAACCAAACCGACCGATCTGTTGCATTTTTAAGTACCTGATAAAAATTAGGAAATTATATTTTATTAAACCCCAAACCGACCGATCTGTTGCATTTTTAAGTACCTGATAAAAATTAGGAAATTATATTTTTTAACTATATGTTTTTGAGGTTTATCAAAAACATATAGTTTATCCGCCGGATTGCGCATGACTTGGATTCAAATCTCGAGTTCTACCCCTTGAAAACATTTATAATAGGGTGCAGGTCTGGATCGTTGATCATCGTCCTCCACAATACGGCTAACCCTTCCGCAAGGGTTGGTAGCTTGTGGAAGGGCTTGTTTCGCCCCGCCCCGCCACTTATTATTCTTCCAGAATGAAAAGTGGCATAATCTGTTGACAAAAAATCTATATTCTCTAATAACTGCTCTCTTGCTTATAACAATTTCTATTATCTTTGATCACATTAAGGATGCTTCATGTTCTAATACAATAAATTGATTATGTCTTAATATTTTTTTGTATATTTTACGCCCCTTTCCAATCAGGGAGATTACTAAGGGGGCGGGATCAGTTCCAACCACGAGCTGCACCCACACCAGGAGGGGGGCCGGATGGTGAAGGACGGGATCACCGGGCCGGCCCAGTACCCCGAAAAAATCCGGGACGCGAACCCGATCCTCCTGCGTGGCACGCCAATAGGTTACCAATCGGCCATCCGGCCGCCAAGTTGATTATGTCAAAAATTTACCTGGTATACTGTATTTTGCTATCCTCATCAACTTATGTAGTAACATATATTCTATATAAAATATGTAATAAACATATACAGTATATTAAAATATATACAGGCCAGATTGACAACGTGGAAACGCTTCGGCTTTCCATTCTGGAGGACCCATGTTCGATCTCGGATCCCACCTTTTTAAAATATTTGCTGTATGTAATTTACTGTAAATAAACATATGTCTATGTCCATGTCTATTTGTCATGGGGTCCGGGCCCGGCCCATCGATCCCCTTTCCTCACAATCCGGTTGAGCCCGCTGCAGAAATGGACAGCCTTTGGAAGGGCTTGTTTCTTCCCGTCAGTTAGTAATCTTCTAGAATGGAAATGGAGTCATCTGTTAACAAAAAATATGCACAATACATCTTAGCATCTATGCATTTTTATTCGCAATAAATTTGATGAATTTTTGTGCTTGGCAGACTAACATATTTTTGCAAAAATCACTCGTCAGGAATGTACAATATTAACTTTTGATATTTTTATTAATTAACAATATAATAAACTTTATTAAAAGTTTGATGAAAATGTCTGCGAAAATAGTATAAATTTCAGGATTAAAAAACAAATTTGAAAAAATTACAACTTTTGATATTTTTATTAATTAACAATATAATAAACTTTATTAAAAGTTTGATGAAAATAGTATAAATTTCAGGATTAAAAAACAAAGTTGAAAAAAATTATCATGAGCTTACTAAGTGAGACATTCCATTGCCCATAATGGGTACATGACGCTTCTGTTGGAGTCAGCCTCATGTGAAGGATGTGTTTAACAAGCGGGATCTGACCTATTCTGAAAAAATAATGAATATGTACAACCCTTCCTTCAGGATGGAAGCTGCAACCATAGCCACTCAGCCAATTGATTCTCACAATTTTTGGTAATAAATATCACTACTTTCTACTCAGAGAGAAAATAAGTGATAGGGTGAAGCAAATGCTTCCACAGGCTGCCCACTTTTGCGGATGGATTAATCAGATTACAGGACTGGAAACGTTCGCCTTTCCACTCTGGAGGAACTGGCTTCGAGTCTCGAGTGTCATCAACTGAAAATATTTATCATGGAATCCGGGCCCGGCACGCGATCCACATCCTCCACAATCCCCTGGGTTCGCCTTTCCACTCTGGAGGAACTGGCTTCGAGTCTCGAGTGTCATCAACTGAAAATGGAATCCGGGCCCGGCACGCGATCCACATCCTCCACAATCCCCTATGCAAGGGTGGGCAGCCTGTGGAAGGGCTTGTTTCGCTCCGTCACTTAATGTCCTAATTGAATGGAAAGTGCGCAACTGTTGACAAAAAAATGGTGGGATTCAGCAAGTTCGGCAGAACCTATAACTAATTTTCTGTACAGTTCGGCGAACCTGTTATTAAAATCGCACTTAATATCAAAGTCCTTTCTAAGATGGAAGCTTGGGTAGCTGCTCAATGTGGAAATCAGAAATTTACATTCCTTACTCTTTTTTAACGTTCATTTGCGCAACAACGTATTCTAAGTGCCTGCAGTAATGTTCATGCCCTTCACAGATGAAAAAATTAAACAAAACTATACTAGTAATATTTATTCATTTCGAAAATCTCGTTATACCTTTGATGAATTATTACATTAACAGGTATGAAATAATAAACTACCTTTCGGTATAACGTTTTTTTATAATTAAAACGGACATTAGAGCAGCGAACCGGTTGTTAAATTATTTGTATCTCACTGCTGGATATAATCTATATTTTAGAATATGTTATAATTATAATATGAACCAAAAGCTTTGAATTTTTATACTATATTTTCCAGAATTATCTACATGGATATAATCTATATTTTAGAATATGTTATAATTATAATATGAACCAAAAGCTTTGAAGTTTTATACTATATTTTCCAGAATTATCTATATGACATGAAACAACAATGCGCAAGTCTTTAAAAGATATAGACTTAACCAAATCAAGTAAGTTATAACTAGCAAATATTCCATATTACCAATGGAAAAGAAAAAAGTTCACTATACAGGAGGAAGGCGTACCTCAAGGCTCCGTTTTAAGTGTCACTTTGTTTTGAAAATTATTGGTATCACAGCTTGCTTACCCTCGGCTCTGAAGTGCTCCTTAAATGTTGACGACTTCCAAATCTCAGTCCACAAGCATGAGGCTTATCGAGAGACAGCTACAGATTACTTTAAACCGGATCAGTAAATGGGCTTGTGAGAATGGGTTTTCATTTTCGCCACACAAAACATCCTGTGTTCACTTTTGTCGGCGACATGACCTCCATCCAGAACCGGAGGTCTTTCTGGATAGTATTTGTTTTGAAAATTATTGGTATCACAGCTTGCTTACCCTCGGCTCTGAAGTGCTCCTTATATGTTGACGACTTCCAAATCTCAACCTTTTCCGCTGATATCAAAACCTTTCTGTCAGACTGTACAATAAATCTTTGATATTTCAAGTAATTGTCTGACAATATACTTTGATTCATATTTTCTTTGAAATTTTAGCTATGCATAGTAAAGATAATTTAATGACATTGAAAAGAAAAATCAACCAGAGATACTGGATACAAAGAAATTACCACGGTGCCCATTTTTAATGCTGAGCAGACACTAAAATTTCCAAAAAAATACAGTCCTCTATAAAATATTAAATTAATTTAATGAAATATTTATAATATATTAAATAATATATAACTTACTGGTTTTATTTGCTTAATAGAGTGCATAATGAGTTCTGTTCGATTATTTTTGTTTAATTCTTAATGTTTTGTTATTAAGTCTTACATAATATATATGTATAGTATATGTACAACTGATGAGGGTTATATAGACCAAAACATTTTTGTGTTTATCTCCTGAATGTAATTGCAACTAATAAAATGTTTTTTGTATCAGTATCATACCTGAGTGATAGAAATAGGAATTTTTATCATTGAAAGGTTGTGAACTTTCAAACATTAATATATTATTTTTATGAATAAACTAGCTTAAACTGAAGATAAATATCTACATGCACATTTTTGCATATTATTAAACTTTTCTAATTATATTTAAATTGATTTATTTTATCATTTAAAGACAATGATTATCTATTTCAGGGATGAGCAACACGCGGCCCACGGGCCGCTTGCGGCCCATTAAACATGTTTACGCGGCCCGCCAAGCATTTCTAAAATTGAATTTATTTTATCGACTTTCTCCCATCAATATATTGTTATAAAATTAATTATAATAAAATGGTAGTACATACTAAACCGAAACAATTTTTTGTGACGAGTTACTCACTTGTCGGCGACTTGTTCAAACATGCAATACGAAAGCGCCGCGTCTGTGCTTGTTTGTGTTTGCTTCTGTCATACAATCAGTCAGACTGGTAAGCTGTTAACTAGCAATTTTAGCAATTCTTGTGTTTCTTGAAAGGCGTGAGTGCAATATTATTGTCAAAAAGGTAATATTAGAGTTTTTTTATTCAAAATTAAGTTTTCCTACAAATTTTTTTAACTTTCAAATTTTTAATCCATAATAGCATGTCGGAAAAACAAACAAAAAAACGGAAGGTTGCGGATGAGCACAGGCATTTCCAAGAAAAGTGGAAATTTGATTATTTTTTCGCTTTCGTCAAAGATAAAGCTGTATGCTTAATATGCTCAGAGACTGTGTCGACATTAAAAGAATATAACATAAAAAGGCATTACGATACAAAACATGAACAACAATATAAAAACTTAACAGGACAACTCCGGATAGATAAGTTTAATGAAATGGAGAAAAACTTGGGAAAACAACAGGCCATTTTTAAAAATCAAGCTATTTTATCAAATACGGCAGTAAAGGCTAGTTTTGTTGTCAGTCAAATACTGGCAAAAAAAATGAAACCCTTTGCGGATGGAGAGATGATAAAAGAATGTCTGACTGCTGTTGCAGAAATAGCATTTCCTGATAAAATAAATATTATTTCAAACATTAGTTTATCAAGATTCACCATTGCAAGGAGAATTGAAGACTTGTCCGAGAACATAGCAACAACGCTTCGTGAACGCATTGCAAAATTCGAATACTGTTCTTTGGCACTTGATGAGAGTTGCGATATTAGCGATACAGCACAACTGGCTATATTTTTACGTGGTATTGACACCAAATTTAATATTACCGAAGAATTGTGTTCACTGATTCCAATGCAAGGGACTACAACCGGCAAAGACCTGTACAATGAACTAAAGTCTGTGTTGGAAAATTTTTAAATTTCATTAGAAAAGATTATTGGTATATCAACAGATGGAGCACGAGCAATGTCAAGCATGGAGGTAGGAGTATCGGGAAGGCTATTTCAGGACATTAAGGTCGTCACAGGTGTAAGTTCTAACATCGTTTTTTTTTTGTTCTTTTTACTGCTAACACTTAATACATGTTCTAACATCGTTTTTTTGTTCTTTTTACTGCTAACACTTAATCGGTACTTTCAGTGTACGTCCGATATTTAGTTTCGTTTCGTCAGTTAGACTTTACGTCGTTGTGTCAAATTGTTTTTAAATTACATTATTTTAAAGACGTTACATTGTGTTAGACTGTTTTGTAATTAATTAGTTTTAAATTGAGGTTAACGTTAGTTAGTGTTAGATTGTTTGTAGTTAATTATTTTTAGACTGTTTTAGATTGTTTTGAAGTTAATTATATTTAAGTTAGAGTTTAGAAAAAAACCTGAGCTCAGGCCGAACTCTGGATTGCAGAGTCATTAGAACGAAAAAGACCTGAGCTCAGGCCGAACTCTGGATTGCAGAGTCGCTAGACCCTTGTTAGATTGTTTTTGAAATTAATTTAGTATTAAGTTAGAACTTAGTACTGAGCTCAGGCAGAACTCTGGAATTTGCAGAGTCGCTAGCTGAAAGACCTGAGCTCAGGCCGAACTCTGGATTGCAGAGTCGTTAGAACCGTCCCGTGGGTAAACTGGGATTACCTACGGTTGTGAGGAAGTTAACTTGGATTGAGCGAGGCCGAACTCTGGAATTTGCAGAGTCGCTAGCCATTAGGTTTAGCTTATAATTGGAATTATTGACATTCGTTCTAATTCGCGACTTTGCAAAGTGTACTAGAGCATTGTACATTCTAAAACCATCTCTGTCCTGGGGCGCAGATCGATGCTCAATATTGCGAATCTATCGGTCGCTGATCCGATCTAAGGTGGACTACGGATCTGTCATCTACGGTTCTGCACGAGTCCACTCTGCGGATGTTAGACCCCATTCACCATCAGGCACTTCGTTTGTGCACTGGAGCGTTCCGCACATCACCAGTCCAGAGTCTGTATGTAGAAGCATTTGAACTTCCACTTTCCATCAGGAGGAAACAACTGTCTCTTTATTACTACACTAAATTGAAGTCTCTGTCAAATAATCCTGCATGTCACAGTGCTTTCGATCCCATATTTCCAAACAACTGTCTCTTTATTACTACACTAAATTGAAGTCTCTGTCAAATAATCCTGCATGTCAGTGCTTTCGATCCCATATTTCCAACATTCTTTGCTGCTCGACCTTCATGCGAAGGTCGAGCAGCAAAGATTCCTTTGGTCTTCAAATGCAAGAATTACTCAATGAGATCGGTATTGACATATCAGCCATATGTAAATCTGAACACCTCTCTGTTGCACCGTGGGACGTCTCCCGCGTATCGGTGGATTTAAGTCTTCATTCATATCCTAAGAATTCCACCCCGGACTGTGTGTTCCAACATCTCTTTGCAGATGTCCATCAACTGAACGCAGAATTTGTTTCTATCTTCATGGATGGTTCTAAATCCGATGGCCATGTGGGATCCGCTTTGGCCTCAGATGACGACGTCCTGTCTGAGCAGCTATCCCCACTGGCATCTATTTTCACTGCAGAGATTTATGCTATCCATCTATCATTAAAACACATCAGGACAAAAGGCCACCGTCGCAGTGTGATCTATTCCGACTCATTGAGTATATTACAAGCACTTATCTCGTGGAACGTGGAAGTTCTCCCCACATCCACTCGTTCCAACTGTTAGCAGGCTTCTATCCCGTTTGTCATCCCAGGGATATGTTATTAAGTTCTGTTGGGTTCCGGGACACGTTGGATTTAGAGGGAATGAACTGGCTGACATCGCTGCCAAGTCGGCCGTCCCAAACAACTCCCATTCCTTGTCAGTCCCTTACATGGATTTGAAGCTCGTTATTAAGCTATTGCTCTTATGGCAGAATATATGGGATAAGCAAATCAATAATACGCTTCACGAGATTAAACCGCTGTTCGAGCAATGGGATTACAGCCATTGCAGGAACAGGAGAGAGGAAGTCGTCTTAGGAAAACTCTTATTGGGCACAGCCGACTCACCCATAGATATCTTCTAATTGGTGAAGACCGGCCTGAAGTGATCGTTTTCATTGTGTTCTGACAATCAAACATATTTTAGTGGAATGTCCGTACGTTAGACCGGAACCTTTCTTTCATTTTAAGTCACCTAATTTGAATTTAACAACCTTTATTGGTAGTGGCCAAGTCGGCCGTCCCAAACAACTCCCATTCCTTGTCAGTCCCTTACATGGATTTGAAGCTCGTTATTAAGCTATTGCTCTTATGGCAGAATATATGGGATAAGCAAATCAATAATACGCTTCACGAGATTAAACCGCTGTTCGAGCAATGGGATTACAGCCATTGCAGGAACAGGAGAGAGGAAGTCGTCTTAGGAAAACTCTTATTGGGCACAGCCGACTCACCCATAGATATCTTCTAATTGGTGAAGACCGGCCTGAAGTGATCGTTTTCATTGTGTTCTGACAATCAAACATATTTTAGTGGAATGTCCGTACGTTAGACCGGAACCTTTCTTTCATTTTAAGTCACCTAATTTGAATTTAACAACCTTTATTGGTAGTGTTTTTAATTGTTCTATCCTTTTTACTTTTTTGAGTGATATTTTCGTTATCTGTTATATTTTAGTTTCACTTTTTATTTTAAAACCTATTTTATATATGCATATATTTGTTGTTTTTGTTTTTTTATGTTAGTTTGCTTACTTTACCATATTTTATTTAATTTAGTTCGTAATTTTTTACTACCGACGTATTTTGACTTATTTTTATGTTTTTTAACTTATTTTTGAATTTTTGAGTTTTTTTATATTTACTATTATTTTTTTCTAATATATTTTTAATTTGGCCTTTTTATCGTTTTGTCATTTTTTTTTTTATAGCTGTTGATACATTACCTTAACTGTTATCTGTTATTTTATAGTTATGTCTATTTTATCTTATTGCCTTTTTACACATTGTCTTGGCGCAGCTTGGTCTATAAGGTCCTTGCGCCATAAAACTCCACACAACTCTATATTACTGAATTCTCCTTTAGTGAATTATTTTTTTAGATCGTTTCAGATGCTTTATATATAACAACATAATATTTGATATTTTACTTATATTTTATATTATTTATAGTTTTGCTTGATTCTTACTTAATAATTAAATATTAAATTTCACCCGAAAATATGCTTTTTGTGGAGCTGGGTCAAAATGTCTATTTTCTTAATGAAAATTCAATTTTCTATCAATTTGTGGAATTACCCACATTTTTTGCTATCATGTATAAAGTACTATATATAAATAAATATCATACTTGGATGATTTGTGGACTAAAAAAAAGATTTAAAAACCATTAAATTCATAGATGATGTATATATAAGATTTGCATATTTATTTAAACCATTTGCAAATACATTTAAACTTTTTTCAAATGTATTTAAACTATATGCGAAATAACAGATCGATGGATAATCAATGACTTATAATGTATAATTCTGTTCATCTGTTCCCCACTGCGATTTTTGATTTAACTCTTCCATTTCTCGACGGAGAGTTGAAGGAAGGCGTGGAAAGTATAAAGTTGTTTCTATGGAAAAAAAGAAACTGTTTAGTCAAATTGTATGGAGGAGGTCTTTCTGTAAAGGAGATGACATCTTCAAATGTATTTAAACTATATGCGAAATAACAGATCGATGGATAATCAATGACTTATAAGTTATAATGTATAATTCTGTTCATCTGTTCCCCACTGCGATTTTTGATAACTCTTCCATTTCTCGACGGAGAGTTGAAGGAAGGCGTGGAAAGTATAAAGTTGTTTCTATGGAAAAAAAGAAACTGTTTAGTCAAATTGTATGGAGGAGGTCTTTCTGTAAAGGAGATGACATCAAAATCAGGTATAAAATGGAATACGGGAAAAGCATAATTAGAAAATACAGAAGGGATAATTTTGAGGTGCTAAACAATGGACCACGAGGTAACAGGCCGAAACTACTTAATCCCGATGTCCTTCGTCTAATAGAAGTAGCAGTCGAGAAAGAGCCCAAAATTACTCTTATGAAAATCAGAGAAAAGCTTCTTCAACACGACATTAAATTGTCTTCCATAAGAAATAAATTATATAGTATGGTTGCGTTTCAAACCTCAACAGTAAGTCATCAGTGATTATTCTTTTTTGACGTCAAAAATTAACTCAATATTAGTTTGTTTCTGGAACGACTTACTGACTGTGGATATAAGACGATGATATTATGGATCAGAAGACAATAATGAATGTTATAACTTCATTAGCATCATTAGAAAGCACTAATATATATTTGCCAGTAAACAACGACGATGATAATTATTTATTGCACTCTTTAACTTTTAAAATCTTATAATCTAGTATGAACTACTTTTTCCGCGACGTTGGACAAACGGTGTAAACCGGTGTCAACACACTCACCACCTATAGATTTCATGACTGTTGAGCGTACAGAAGGGATAATTTTGAGGTGCTAAACAATGGACCACGAGGTAACAGGCCGAAACTACTAAATCCCGATGTCCTTCGTCTAATAGAAGTAGCAGTCGAGAAAGAGCCCAAAATTACTCTTATGAAAATCAGAGAAAAGCTTCTTCAACACGACATTAAATTGTCTTCCATAAGAAATAAATTATATAGTATGGTTGCGTTTCAAACCTCAACAGTAAGTCATCAGTGATTATTCTTTTTTGACGTCAAAAATTAACTCAATATTAGTTTGTTTCTGGAACGACTTACTGACTGTGGATATAAGACGATGACTAATATGGATCAATTTAATGTACAGTATATATTTTTCTCATAAAAATTTGTATTAATTTGAAAATAAGTTTATTTTCATATATCAATATTATAGTCGTTTATTCACTATTCTTTCCCACCATTTTGTTAAAGTGTTCATTGCCGAAAGTTTGAATGCGTGCACAAGGTTTTAATAAATTTGCAAAAAGTTTAAATAACTTCGTGCAAAATTTAAATATATTTGCAAAAGGTTGAAATAAATTTGCGAATGCTATACACATATATATACTATAATGAATTTATTCAATTTCATATTTAACAAATGTTTTCTGAACATTGTACATTTTGTCTAAATCAATTCAGCTAGTTGAGTGAAGAAAATTCTTCAAAATTTCATAAAGTGACCTCTAGCTCAATGTCTATTTTCTTCAGAAATAAATAATGGAACCAAAACTTCCTATATGCTCTCTATTCAAGAAAAAATTCGAAACTGGGAGGCCAGTGTGAAGTTAGCCCCCAAATTTGTTTTGGTTCTGGGGGCCAAACGGTGGGGATGCAAATGAAAATATTAAAAGTGCAAAAGGTGTTAACGAGTGCAAAAGAAAAAATTTAAAAATTCAGAAGTGGGGGCCAACTTCACACTGGTGTACAAGTTTATAAATTTTTAATATATACAGTGAAACCTGTTAAAGTTACCACCCTTTGGGACCGATCTGACTGGTCACTTTTCACAGGTGGTCACTATACAGGACAATGACCTTCCCCCTTCTTCCAAAAGAAAATATCAGATTAATCCAAATGCAAATTTATATTAATTAAAATCATCAACTTGTAGTCAAGCGATAATGACGACATGTCACATGTAGCACATACAACCTTCTGACGAACAAAGTCTTATAGAAAGCATATACTGTATTACAATTAATACTAACCTGTATATGTGCATTTAGCATAGTCAAATTAAAATACTGTATAAAGTATTATAATACTGTATTTACTTTTTAATATACAGTCAAACCTGTTTTTATGCGGTCGGTTTTTGTGCGTTATTTTTTTAATTACATTTTTTAATTAATTTTTATTCGTTATATGCATTTGATGGAATGTTTTTTATATACTGCACAAAAAAATTGCACATAAAAATCGCACAAAAAAAAATATCGCACAAAAACCGACCGCATAAAAACAGGTTTGACTGTATTGGTTTAATAGACAACCAGACATAGTCAAATTAAAATACTGTATAAAGTATTATAATACTGTATTTACTTTTTAATATACTGGTTGTCTATTAAACCAATATATTAAAAAGTAAATATTACAGTATACCATATTATCATAACAGAAAAATTGTAATGGGAATACTAATCCTTAGAATTTTATCTAATAGAAAAAATTCTAAAGAAAATATAGTACAAATATCCCTCCTATAACACGGTTTCGCTCCAATACGATTTGAAAATTGCGGAAACCCTCATATAACACGGTATTTCTACAATATGGTTTTTACTTAACACATTTAGATTCGCTCCAATACGATTTGAAAATTGCGGAAACCCTCATATAACACGGTATTTCTACAATACGGTTTTTACTTAACACATTTAGAAAATTATGTTTACACAAAACATTTTCATTAGAACATTGAATTAATTCTGTGAATGCGTTAATTGTCGCCATTTGAGTATTTTGTGTTCCAGTTCTTGGATAAAAAGTAAGTTTTTATTCTTCAATAGAGGAATTGTGAAAGAGAAGAAAAACATTTTATTCGTAAATTTTTTTCGGAGGTATATGCTAAGGAACAATTGTTTTATAGCGGGTTAGATTACAGATTTTGTAGAGCAGAAGATGGTTTTTCGGAGGTATATGCTAAGGAACAATTGTTTTATAGCGGGTTAGATTACAGATTTTATAAAGAGAGCTGAAGATAGATTAATTTAAATGTGGGAAAAAGTTTAGAAAGTGAAGTTGATATTGTTAAAAAGAAAAAAATTGCAAAAAGTTCAGAAAGTGAAGTTGATATTGTTAAAAAGAAAAAACATGCATAAAAAAGTTCAGAAAGTGAAGTTGATATTATTAAAGAAAAAAAAGTTCTCGTTTTAACAGAAGATATAATTATTAAATGAATGTTATATAGGCTGTATACTTTTTCCTTTTGTTTGATGTATATTATTTTTTAGGAGAAGATATAATTATTAAATGAATGTTATATAGGCTGTATACTTTTTTCTTTCCTTTCGTTTCACGTAAATTGTTTTTTTTTAATGTCTTACGTATATACATTTTTCTTTCTTTTATGTTTCTCGTTATTATATTGTTAATAAAAATTAAATTTCTTATGTGGAATTAAATAGTTTTTCTTTCTTCATGTTTCGTGTTATTAATATTCTTAATAAAAATTAAATCCCGTCTACGGAAAGAAAGTCATTTATTTTTCATTGGGTTTGGAACGTATCTCGCCTTCTTGTATTGGTTCTAGGTCTCACATAACACGGTTTCACACAACACTGTTTTTCAGGAATCTATCTACCGTGTTATAGGAAGGATACCTGTAATTTCTCCATGAAATTAATCTTCTTGGTCCCTTTAGCAGGTAGTTTTAAGAAATTTTAACTTAAGTGAGTGGTCAATATACTATTTGCTTTTAATTGGTTTTGGAACATAACTCTCCTTTTTGTATTGGCTCCAGGTCTCACATAACACGGTTTCACACACAGTGGCTTAGCTGACAGTCAGCAGACCCCGCGACGCGGGGGGACCGTGCTTCGTGGGGCCCCAACTCACCCTGAAGAAAAAAACCTTTAAAACCCAAACAAGCAATCCCCAATAACCTCGATTTTAACGCAGAACAGTTAAACCTATTTAACGCAGGGCGTCGGCGTTCATTAGCTCGGAACTCTAAAACTTAGCCAGCGGCGCGTTATGGCTTCATGGGCCCCGGGCAAATTTGAATTTGGGAGCCCCATGTACAGAGTTGAATTTTTCTGCGAGGGAAATTCCATGCCTCTGGTACAAGGCCGCCGAGAGAAATTTTCGGCCCCGTTTGTCGTCCGGGCTCCATTTAAAATAGCCATATAAAACATTACTTGGTTTTAATAAAAAAGCCATATAAAACATTAAGCATTTATTTAAAAAATGCTAGCAATAAATTCAAAATTCCATACGATATACACACTATGTTATACATAAAATTTATTTTGGTACGACTGCTTTGGGTGCTCTGTCGGCAGCCTGCCAACTATCGGACACGTTATGTGATACTTCAGGCCCGACGGTCGGGCCCTTTTCGATGCAGGGCCCGTGACAAAAGTAAGGAATTTCACTCCCTCTCGTTTTAAACGTATATGACGTCATATGTAAACAATGCTACGATTGGTTGTAGTTAGGCAGAAGCCTCGAGCAGAATGAAAAACTTGAGCCGTGCTAATGTCAATTTTCTGTCTTGTTTCTGCTTCGATACGAATAAATTTCTTTCTGCTTTTTTCCGTTTTTTCTGCAATTCTGCGCAGAAAAGTCTCGGTGTGTTTCAGGCTTTAGAGTTGATTGTTTTTCCATAACGTATTATATCGATCAAAATCATCTCTTCAGAGTCCCAGTAGACTGAGGTCATGACCATTCTTGAAGTTTTTCATTCGAGAAGTTTTGTGATATCATTACATGGATTGTCCTATTTTCGGACTGGAAGTAATGAATCCATGTTTCATCTCCGGTAACAATTTTTACAAGATATCGTAAAATTCAATTATATATTTGCTCTGGTTATTGTTGATTAGTAGTAGATATCGTATACCGCTCTTATTTCGCCGCTGAAGTCCTTCAGCCTCGTCAGCAGAATGGGAGTACAAGATATCGTCACCTTCAGCCTCGTAATGAGCAAACAATTCTGAACAGATGGTGCGTATTTGTTCTTTATGGTCATCAGTTAGGCTTCGAGGGACCCACTGGCACAAACCAGTATACCGCTCTTATTTCGCCGCTGAAGTCCTTCAGCCTCGTCAGCAGAATGGGAGCGGAATGACATTCTAAGGTCCCAAAAAAAATATATTATGAAATAGGATCGTTGCATAGGGCTGATCTATACACGACAATGCGTCTGTCTTGCGCTAGGATGTTTACATTTCATATGTTGCCCTACGCCTGCGTCACATCTGCAATCTAGGATCCCAGATATGGGATAGAAATTTAATTTCCGATTTTTTTTACTACAAAAATGAGTTTATAGAATATTGATTTGGGGACTTTGGAGCCCCCTGTTGATGGAGGCCCCAGGCAATTGCCCTTTTTGCCCATAGGATAACGCGCCACTGTAGTTAGCGCTAGTTTACAATTTATGTATTGTTTTCACACACATTTTTTGTTTCCGGGTGCAGCAGTTGTTTGATTAAAGCGCTATAGTACGTCTAATGCAGTGCTCTCGAAGGCGGCAGCTACCACAAACTAAGCTGTATACATTTATACGACACAAGTTTAAAATACGACACAAGTTTAAAATCTTACCCATAATTTGATTTACTTGTTGTATGTATTCATTTGTTAGAATGTTAATCATATGTTTAATGATGATTTTAAAATTTTACATAACTCGACCAAAGAAAAAATATTAGATTTATTAGAAACAGAACGATCTTTTTCTAAACTAAAAATGATTAAAAATTATTTACGTAGCACAATGACGCAAGTGCGATTAGCAGGTTTAGCTATGTTATCCATAGAATGCGACATAGCTAAAAAATTGCAAATAAAGATGCCAAACGTTCGGAACGATTTTATAACAGCATGTAAACTTAAATATCTTCTGATGTATTTAATTGTTGTTTAATTTGTCCAAATAAAATTACTTTCATTTAAGTCAATGTAGATCTGTTTAAAAGCTTTACAATTTGTATATATAATAAAATTATTTTCACCTGTATAAAGTTTCACGTATTAACCTTATTGATAAATTAGTTTGCGTTAGGCTTTTTTTTTTTTTACGTCGACATCCCACAGATTTCTGTTTCTGTAGGTGTAGAAATCTGTGCGACATCCTTATAAATAAACCTTGACACTCAGAGTTACAGGGTTTTGATCATTTAAGTATAAGCAAATCATTTTACGCCGACATTTATTATAAATGCACGTCGAAGCCCTGCGTTTGAAATAAATTATATCGATAAATTAAAAAGAGAGGGCCCATCGACATTTTTGCAGGGGGCCTTTCAGTTTTCAGCTACGCCGTTGTTCACACAACACGTTGTTTTTCAGGAACCCATCTACCGTGTTATAGGAGGGATACCTGTATTTCTATATTTAATGGCTATATATTGTACAGTATATTCTACAAGATATCGTCACCTTCAGCCTCGTAATGAGCAAACAATTCTGAACAGATGGTGCGTCTTTGTTCTTTATGGTCATCAGTTAGGCTTCGAGGGACCCACTGGCACATACCTTTTAATATCTTAACTGGTGAATAATTGTATTGGCACTACTCATAGAAACATCAGAGCAAGTTCAGCAGCAAGTTATTCTGCTGTGATTCGCATATCGTTAATATATTATGAAATAGGATCGTTGCATAGGGCTGATCTATACACGACAATGCGTCTGTCTTGCGCTAGGATGTTTACACTTAACTGGTGAATAATTGTATTGGCACTACTCATAGAAACATCAGAGCAAGTTCAGCAGAAAGTTATTTTGCTGTGATTCGCAGATCGTCCCGAATAGGGATATCGGCAAATTGCAGCTTTGCAAATCTTACTGCAATGTGTGGCGTGGTTGAACAGATAACTGCTTCAACCTTCTTCCGATGATGAAAAACGCTTTATCCAACCACAGACAGTCCATTTATCCACTGCCATCTCTCTATACACATTCTTTAACCGCCTACGAATATTTCTGACACAGTCATTTTCCGCTAAAAGAGAACAATGATTGCTCTTGTTTGTAACGCATATCGGTGACAGACTCCATTTTAAAAGCTAACTGTACCACTACCATCTAGCGGTAGATGATGAAACTACATGAAGTTATGCGGGAATGTTCAAAAATGATGAACATAAAGTATATTATTTCTCCAAACAAAAGTAGCAGAGAAAAAGTTGTTTTGGATTACTTATTGAACGCCTTTCTTATCATTAGCATCTTGCATAGAACACATATGGAGCAAAGACATACCAAAAATGATATATTTTCTTATGAAAGGTCTAGAATAACTTTAAAGTTAGATTCTATTCTAAAATATTGTAAACTCGTTTTATTCGCAAATCTATTAACTTTATTATATTTATTTTACATCTTCTTTGTTACATGTTTCTATATGGAATGTTATGATCAATTTAAATTTATTAATGGCATAATTATATTATTCTGTAAATAGGAAACTGACTGGTGACAGTAAATTAGTCAGAAACTGAATATAAGCTACAAGTAAGATATTTATCTTGTATGCGCACTGTGCAGTTGTATTAATCGGCAACTAATTTTGTTTTATATGACTTTTATGTTTAAGACTTAGAAAACCATTAATGAAAAGTGAATTAAATATGTTTGAAATCGTTAGAAAAGAAGATCCGCTAACAGAAATTTTTGGTTATAAGATAAAAAAAAATTACTTCACCATAATGAGATCGAGCTCGTCGCGCCTGCATAGCAGGCTTTTTAATGAATATATAAATGCATCCAATGGACCAAGATGTAGATTTCGACTAACCTGAATATTTAAACGAAAGATTCGTTTTATTTGATTTCTACATCGTGATCTGGAGAATGCATGTATATATTCATTGAAACGTATGATAGATCATTGCCGAGAGTTTTCAAGTTGCGTCGCATCCGACGCTACGCCGCCGGATGCGACGCAACTTGGAAACTCTCGGCAGTGCAAGCAACATGGTTGGAGACTGCGGTGTGGCGCGCTCGGTCACATCGGAATGAAGCAAATTTTTACCGATATCTTTGCTTAGATCAAATCTGCCCAATTGTAGCCATACAGTATAGCAATAAAAATATGTTTAAATATCGGCGTGTTGGAGACCGCGGTGTGGCGCGCTCGGTCACATCGGAATGAAGCAAATTTTTACCGATACCTTTGCTTAGATCAAATCTGCCCAATTGTAGCCATACAGTACAGCAATAAAAATATGTTTAAATATCGGCATCTCATTATAATCCTTATTACAATTTTAAAGCTACAAAAACAATTTCTTCAGTAAATACTTCTGTAAAATATAGAAAAGATTAAGATGACATATTTTTTCACATTAAAACATTACATTTATTATCTATAAATCTTTCGGTAAAACAATTTATATTTAAAAGAGCATCACAGACCAATAAAAAAATTAACAAGATTGAAAATTTTAACACAAAAAATTAAAAAAAAAAATTTTATATAAAAAATGTCTTGCCGTGACCAGGATTTGAACCTGGGTTATTGCGGCCACAACGCAATGTCCTAACCACTAGACGATCACGGCTATCTCGACACGACGCTATTTTCTTCTTAACACCTATAAATACTCTAAAGTTATTGAAGCACAACATGTTTTTGCCATTTTTTGAAAAATAGTCTGTAACGCCATCTACCGATCTTCCTTATAAACGAATAAGCACAATGTGAAATTCCATTCAAACTTACTTTCTCTCTATATTGCTGTTATGGATTTTTCTATTTGAAATTCTTCAATTTATGAGTTATTGATAGGTTCAACGCTATTTATTATAAATTGTGCATAAAAAAAGCGCATTAGTAAAATTTTATAGTAGTACATTACTGTGCAAGTGAAAAAATTTAAGATAGAAGTGATCCACCCAATTTTAATTTTTCGTAAAAATAATACAAATCCCTTTATGAACTGCAAATGCATTATTTTTTTGTTTTACTTTGTTCTGGTCTATATTTTTTTCGTTTTATGTTAATTAGGTGTCTACTCTTATAATTATTTAATAAATTATTAAATTATCTAGTATTATAAATCTAAAATTTTTAATATAATAATTGTCTTATATATGCACGAATGATGATTATTCTACTATGATCTTCACTTTATAATGATATTAACAATGAATAAAGCAATGTGTCCATTGGAATGTTTTATTTTTATTTAAAAGATTGTTCAAGAAGTAGCAAGCAGAATAATAAAAAACTTTTTATATAAATGCTTAATGTTTCATGCCAGGATAATCAGTCTATAGGATACTAGGGTATAGTAACCTGTCATGCCATAGGTTACTATATATATCCTGGCATGCCAAGGATAGTGAACCTATGGAATCTTCAACTCCAAGTTTCGGAGCAATATATCAGCTACTAAATGTAGAGCTGCTATATTGTTTTTAGTTAAATTTGCATGGGATTGGCACGCAAGGAGTACTTTTTCACAAAAATTTAGCCAATTTTGACAGGCATCCTTAAAAAAAGTTCGGAACCGCTGTTTTATGCTATACAGTATTCTATCTTATATTACAATTGCATACATGTATTCAATGTTCAATCAGCTTCTTTCTATTCGGGAAATTTATCGTTAAATATTAAGATCAGGAGTTTTATTTCTTTTTTCTGTAATTAATTATATATTTTTCAAAAAAAAAGAAAGTTCGTATTATTGTAAACATATTCAAAATGGTGTGGACCAACTCTAAAATGTTTTAATAATAGTACAAGTAACTCTAATGTGAAGTTTTGCTCCTCATTATACGGAAATTATCGTAAATTTCACACACTTATTTGTTTGTAACGAAAACGGTAGATGGCGTTACCGACTATTTTTCAAAAATGGCAAAAACATGTTTTGCTTCAATAACTTTTATTTATAGGCGATAAGAAGATCAAAAGCTGTGTGTTTGGATAGCCGTGATCGTCTAGTGGTTAGGACATTGCGTTGTGGCCGCAATAACCCAGGTTCAAATCCTGGTCACGGCACGAATTTTTTGTTAGCAAGGACATTGCGTTGTGGCCGCAATAACCCAGGTTCAAATCCTGGTCACGGCACGAATTTTTTATGTCAGCAGATTTTTGCGTTTTCTCAATTTCATTTTATCAATACTTTACTTTTAAATGTAAAATTTGATATTTCTTTGCATTTAACATTATTTGCAATTGATGATAATGATGATAGTAGTATTTTTATTGATGCAAAAATTCATCGATCTAACTCTTTGTGATCCTAAAACGAATGGTATTGCAGTTTTGACATTATGATATGGATTATAATGATACGTCATTATATAATTAGTATTTTTTTATTATACTAGTAAATATACTCATCTAAAAATTAAATTCTTATTATCTGTACATATTCAAAATATACTGTACTATTTTGGGGAAGTATTATAGCGAGACTTTCATTATAATAATTCACAAAAAATTAGACCCATATTAAATTTGTAAAAATAATTTATTAAAATGATATTATCACTAATACAAAGTTGTGGAAATTAATCCAAAATTTCAAGATATATAATAATATTTTTTATAAGGAGTAAGTAATATATTACATAAGCATATTTTTGGTCCCGCCACTTAGTACTTTAAAATATATACTATATCAGAAAGCGGCCGCTTGTAACTTTTTCTATTTTTAGTTTTATTCTTTGTTAACAGATGTCAACACTTTCTACTCAGGTATAAAGTACTAGATAGGAAAGTAGCGACACATTTTTCCAGTGCATTTGCCGACAACGTAGCGCTCCCATAGGCTGCTCAGTATCACGTGACCTTCGTTCCGCCATTTTTGTGCAAAGAAACCAGTTCGGTTGCATATCAGCACATCTAAATAGTCAATTGGGCGTAAATATCGTAACTTTTTATCGATATGACAGGTTGTTGTGCAGTAGAATGTAAAGATAAATCGTGACCTTCGTTCCGCCATTTTTGTGCAAAGAAACCAGTTCGGTTGCATATCAGCACATCCTAAATAGTCAATTGGGCGTAAATATCGTAATTTTTTATCGATATGACAGGTTGTTGTGCAGTAAAATGTAAAGATAAATCGAAAGACCAAAAGAGAGAATAATTTCGAAAATTAATATACTAAATCAAATAAACGAAAAATATAATTGAATTAATTGAAATTATAACAAAATTGCGATAGAATTACAAACCGTATAATCCATTCACTACAAACTTTAACGTATACCCTTTTAAAAAATATTATTAAAATGAGAAAGTACTGTACCATATCCAAGACCATACCTTAACAACATTAATATGTAGAAAATGTTAATGCTCTGTTAAAACATTATGATATATATATATATATTATGTATATTGATGTTCTAATATGCAAAATAAAAATACATATAGAGAGAGTATAATGTTCTAATATGTTGCAACGATGGTTACAACATTGTTCTGCTATATTAATGCTCTTCTTACATAGAGCATTAAAATTAATAGATAAAAATAAAGAAATTAATAATAATAAAAATATTAGATGATAGTGAAATTTTAAAACTAAATCCAAAAAATGCACGTAAATGATTTAAATATGTCAAATTATTGTTTTACTAGCAGACGACAAAGCTGCACTTTGCACAAACATGGTGGAGTGTCGCTACTTTCCCTATCTAGTACTTTATCAATGATTATCAATGATAATCATGATGTTATAAGTTAACGTTGATGTTTCTCTTTATTAAATGCGATACAAACTTTATATATTATGAACCAGAATACTGTCATATTGATAAAATGTTATTCAAAAAGTCATAATTTAGTCTATAATTTTATTCTGGCAAATAATGTTCTAATATGTTGCAACGATGGTTACAACATTGTTCTGCTATGTTGATGCTCTTCTTGCATAGAGCATTAAAATTAATAAATGATTAAGTTAAATAAAATAAAGAAATTAATAATAATAACTTTACTAGCAGAAGACAAAGCTGTTCTTTGCACAAACATGGCGGAGTATCGCTACTTTCACTATCTAGTACTTTACTCAGGTATGGTATTAAAATGATGGGGCAAAAAAGGCCCTCCTCAGGCTGCCCATCTCTCTGGATTGTGGAGGATGGAGATGGACAGCTGGGTCCGGACCCTATGATTAACATTTTAAAAGAGTGGGATCCGAAACTCGGACTCGGATCTTTAAAAAGCTGAAGCATTAGAAAATCTTTGAATTTACAATAAAATCCTGTTCATTTGGATCCCAAGGAAATTAGAATACACAGGCTTAAATTAGACATCGGCATAATCGATAAAATTGACAAATTATATATTAATATAGTAAAATACTTTATAAACATACAGTAGACAAATATACAACTTTCATCAAACTGTGAGAATCTGAATACTGTTTCGGCCCGGATGGCCGCGTGGTAAAGCTTTGGCTTACCACCCTGGAGGATCCGGATTCAAATCCGGGTCCCAAAGCTCCAGTTTTTCAGGAGGGTTCCGGGCCCAACCTGTTGAACCCCATCCTTCAACCATCTGGTTGACCCCATCATGGGTGCTGGTCAGCCTGTGATGGGCGCTATAAGTGGCCGCCGCCAGATACAGAATATCCCATGAGGATATGGCGGCGTAATATAACTAACCTAACCTGAATACTGTTTGGTTGGCCGAATAGCTGCGCTATAAAGCATAACCTACTATCTTGGAGGATCCAGGTACCACATCTTCAGTTTCTTCAGAAGTGTTCAAGGCCCAGCTGTTGAATCCCATTCTTCAATTTTTCGGTTGGCCCCACCATGGGTATTAGCCAGCTTGTATTGGGCTCTAAAAGCTACCGACAAATACAGAATATCCAAAATGTGATATGGCGGCCTAATTAACGTAACCTAACCTAATATTTTTGACTATTCCAGATCTTTAGATTATTCCATCCATGAACTAATCACTAAAATTATATTATATTTTTTTATTTTTGAAATTTTAGACACTAATTATTCATATTTTAAAACTAGCTTCAGCTTTTTATTATTATTATTATTATTTAAAACATATTTATTCTAGTTGTAAATTAAAAATAATATAAAATTGGTTTCACTTAAAATGATTAAAATTGCGTTTTTTGTTTTTTTCCCCTGATGAGGTGCCGTTGTTGTTCCAAAAATACCAAACTCTTAGCATTATGCATATGGTATACATATTCAGTTATTTTTATATATTTAATTAATATATGGAATACTTTTTACTGTGCAAACAATTAAATCAATAATGCAGTAATTAATGTTAATTTAAATGCTAAAATAATTAATATTGAAAAGCTAAAAGTTTATTTAAACATTTCTCCCATTTATAATTGCATATCATCTCAATAGATGGCGATATACATATCAAGTGTGTGTTTAAAATTGAATCGATTACTTCGATAGGTGAGAATTTTTTTTATGAGGTGCCGTTGTTGTTCCAAAAATACCAAACTCTTAGCATTATGCATATGGTATACGTATACAGTTATTTTCATATATTTAATTAATGTATGGAATACTTTTTACTGTGCAAACAATTAAATCAATATTGCAGTAATTAATGTTAATTTAAATGCTAAAATAATATTGAAAAGCTAAAAGTTTATTTAAACATTTCTCCCATTTATAGTTGCATATCATCTCAATAGTTGGCGATATACATATCAAGAGTGTGTTTAAAATTGAATCGATTACTTCGATAGGTGAGAATTTTTTATAATTAATTATTGAATGCACGAACAGATCGAATATCATATTTTCCTTAAGTCATCGCCATCTTGATAATAATATTTAGTCCTGCTGTTAACATTATATTGTCAAATATTTTATACGGTATATGGCAAGATTCTGCTTTTCACGGAATTCAGATTTTTGCTTAATATTTTTAGTCATATTACAAGTAGCAAATCTGTATATAAATCAATCGCGAAAACGGAACCGATAAGTAGCTATATGAAAAAGTACTTATCATAACGAAGTATCGATACTTGTGCGCGACGCCATCTTAAAAGGGACAATGTCTTGCGCGACATTTTCAACATGTAAAATTACAAGAATTCGTGTTATAGAAGAAAGATTTCGTTATATGAATTCGTGTTATAGGAGAGACGTTATACGGGTGTTTACATTTATACAACTTGAAGGTATCGCGCAAGAATTATATTCAAACTCCTTGGCAAGAATACTTTCAAGATAATGTAATTATACATCTTAATCAAATATACAGTATATTATAAATTAATGTCTATATACTATATAAATCCATAAATTGCATAAGTAACTTATGGATTTCAGCATAAAATCATAACCCATAAAACTAAAGCAGGGTTTTTGCATTACGATGATGGTCACGTGACGTTTTACTTCTCGTTCAATATGGCAGCGTTACATGGTTCGTTTACCAATTCTGATGTAAATTTTTCGAAATATCTTCTAATTAGTACCGCTTTCATCCATGATTCTATTGTAATTTTTGAACAGTTTGATGAGATCTATCGAATGGTGTCACATTTGGCAATTCCGTTAAAAGCAGAATCCAGCCCGGTATATAATATATTAATATCATTTTTATGCAGATTCTTAAATTTTATTTGTCTAATATCAAATTATCTGTTAATATCAGTGTTCGTAAAAAAAAGTTTTGTGTTTTCAGCAAGATAAATTTTTTAAAGTAAAAATAAAATGTAAATTTCTTTGAAATTATTTTTTAAATTTCACTATGATAAAAAAAAATGTCTTAAATAAATTTTTAAAATTAATCAAAACATTTTTTTTAAATAATCTAGTCGCCAGATGGCGGGATGTTTTCTAAACAAAATTCAATTCATAGATAATAAAAAATTTTTAAATCCTTTTTAAATTTAATGTATATTTAGTCACGCTATTCAGTATATAATAATAATATATTTAATAAATAAAAAGCGATGTAAATAAAACAAGAGTTCTGATTGGTTATTGGTATTGGATATATAGCATAGTTAAAGCTATAATTAATTAATTTCTGTAATTCTGGATAATCTAGAAATATTTTGAGAATTTATTATTATTATTATTATTATTATTATTATTATTATAAGGAATAGCGATAAGTTTTGTTAAGTATGCATGGATGCTGAAGATAGCGTGCGATAGCGTTCCGCCATCATTCATTCATTCCTTCCGCCACTGTATCCATTCATGTCGACTTATATCATTCTTTTCCTTGTATTTTTAAGTATAAAATTGCCAACACTCTTATAACTAAGTGATTTTTCACATGCAAAACATTAGTTTTTTCTAACAAATGGCATCGATAATTGAGTAAAACTTGTATCTTCTCATTGCATTCAAAAATTCAAATATTTACAACTCTGTCTTTGCTCACGTGTTTGGCATTTTTAAAAATCATTTCTGCACTATTATTATAAATTTTCTTTTGTTTATATTCTGCAGAAGAAAAAAAATTAAAGATATAAACGTTTTTAGATTAATTAAAGTCGCATAATGATTAAGATACAACCTGTTATACTCATTTATAAATCTATCTGATAAAATCTTCTAGATCCTCATTTCAGATATACCAAACTCATCCATAAAAACAAATCGGTAAAGGAACTCGATTTTTAAAAAGTTGTATTAAAAACAGAAGTGGTTAATTCGGTTAAACAGGAAATCTATCAAATGACCCATAAATCTGTAGAAATTGGCATTTCGATATTATTAAACTAATGAACTGCAACAACCACGCAAAACAGAAAGGTTTTGTTGAAATAGTAAGAGAATGCGAATTTATTACACCATTATTCAATAGTAATCAACAAGGATGCGAGTTTAATCGAGTAATTACCGATAATTAATCGTCATCGGAGCTAGTGTAAAAACCGGAACAAATCTCTCAACCGGCTCACTCCAAAATGTAAGTTTAGCTTGCTATTGTAGTTATAATGAAACTTGAGTTTTACGGATATACTACTATGGTGTCAAATCCAAATTTGGCATGTTACTTTCACCGCCTAACACGACCGGAATTGCGTGTTGCAAACGAAACCGGTTCTACCAGAGTAACAACTTGACCCGACCAGCTATTGACCGACGTTTTCGTCATCTTGGAACTTTGAGAACCACGCAAGACACTTCTCTCAAGACAGTTTTTTTAAATGGAGTAAGTTTTAGCTTAGTTTTAAAAGTTTTAAAGTTTCTTTTTCACGTTATTCTTCCATCGCTTTCGAATTAACTTAACCGTAGCGGTTTACTGGAGTAGATCGCTCTGTAAAAGTGGTAACATAAACCATTATCTCTAAAGAATTTTATCGCGTTAATCTTAAGATCTAAAGAAATTTTTCTAATCGCAATATTGGTTAAAATATGCAATTCTTGGTACGTGTAATACGCGGATAGTTTTATGTATGTTAAAACAGTGCTTCTACTTATTATAGAAATGCTTTCTTTGTACGCTGAAGCGTGACAGGATATCTATTTATAAGTCGGAATGATTGTTTAATAAAGTATTCTACCTCATAGACCGTGCGGTAGATCGGTTTTCTTCCTATAAATCCGACTTAATGTGTCTTTATCTCGTTATTTCGCCCGATGTTCACATTAAAATGACCTACATGAGCATAAGAGTCTCGAACAATAAACTGACCTTCAATATGTTATAATTGCGCTGTGCGGGCATCGCTACAAGACCTCATAAAACAATTACATCAAACAAGTTTTAGAAGATTTCTTTCATATTTCCTTTAACCTCGTACAAGCCCAGCAAAGCAAAGGAATGTCTACTCACAGTCTTACGAATTTTTTTTTATTAATATAACTTACTTCACTGTTTCAGGATGGGAGTGAATGTATCTCGTTGATGTAATCATGGAAGAGTTTTGTATCTTTTTTGCTGTACTTTTTATAGGTAAGTCGTTATTAATGGCATTTAATAAGTAGAATAAAATCTATAATTTATAATCTTGCTATTTTTTTATACATTAAAGGGGCATGTACGGGTCAAATCAATCGTGCACCTGCTTTTCTGCCTGGAGGTGACATGAGTCGATTTTCTCTTAGAGAAGACACTCCTGTGGGTAAGTTTTTCATTATTTTTGTATCTATAATGCTGCTAAAAATATTCTTAATCAAACAGATCAATTTTGTTTATATTTTTTTATCTTTCTATAGATAATTTCATTTGATCCTTTTTCTTTTGAGGAAAGTTAAAAAAATTTTTATTTTTGTTATTGTTTAAATTAAAACAAAACAATGCCTACTTCAGGAAAATCTATATTACTGTTTTATATATCTGATCACTTCTAGGTCACAAACTTCTTTCCTGTTTCATAAATCTTCAAACTGTAATTTTACTTTTAATTTTCAGTAATGTGAATTATCCTTTAAATCCTTTAAACCATCATTAGACACATAGTACATTGAAGAAAACTAATGAATAGTTTTTTCAACAAACATAACTATAAATATTATAAAATTATTTTTTTTTATTAATGGCTTAGTTACTAGTGCATAACTGATATTTATTCCTGAGCCAAATGCAATTTTGTAGTTTTTATCAGTGTTATAAACCAGGATATGTATATAATTATGTGAAAAAATCTTGCGCTTTTATAAAAATATTGACCAAATTTTGTTGTCAGTCATGTGTGACTGTATAAAAATTAAGTCATAAATGCAGTGAAACAAATGATATTCTTCTTAACAAACTAAAATGGAATTTTTATGTATTTTTGAAATTACTTTTCCTTTAAGTAAACATCAAGGCCAAATTTAATAACTTAAAAAAAACCTTCAATCAGGAAAAACTTGAAAATGGAAATATCTGATAAGTAAATGAATAATGTCTTAATCTAAATATCATATCTATAATTTGCATAGATATATTTTCTTAGTACAAAATTAATGCATATTTCTGAATGTAATATGTGGCACAAAAGTTTGCAAAAGGATGAGAAGGATTAATGTTTATTTTATAATAGGTTCTTCTGTCTACACTCTTCGAGGTCGAGATCCGGAAAATACTAGAGTATATTATTATATCAGTGGAGGAAGTTTCAGTGTGAACAAAGATACTGGTGTGGTGCATTTAACTCGACCACTTGATCGAGAAACTGAAAGCTCCATTGATGTTATTATAAGCATTACAGATGAAAAAGTCCAAGGACAGGATCCTAACACAGTGAGTTTACTACTAAAAGAACTTTTTATCCATTTAAGCACGGCTCAATAACATAAATATATTAATTATTTTCAATTTACAGATCTCATTAAAGCGTGAAATCACTATTTTGGACCAGAATGATAATCCTCCAACGTTTCAAAATGTTCCATATGCATTTGTAATGGAAGAAGTAAGTGCCATTTTGTATAGAAATGCTCTCATTTTTCATGTTTAATTAGATTTCTCAATTAAATGTGATGTAGATGACACCAATTGGGACAACCGTTTATAGAGGAATTCTCGTCACAGATGCTGACATTGGTACTAATGCTGAAATCAAACTTTCTTGCAAAGAAGATATTGTAAGATATTTTAAAATCAAAATCACTAATCTTGATATAACCTTGTTAAATGTTTAATATAAATTTTAGACTCCAGATGCATGTCAGAAATTTGATGTTCGTGGATTTGAAATAAGTGCTGGAAATTATCGTGGCGAAATTGTGCTTAAGGAAAATGTGGATTATGAAGAAAAATCGACCTACACTATGGTTATTATGGCTGAGGTAAATTTTATTTTTAAATAATAATTAATAATTGTAAATATTATTAAAATTTCATATATATTTTTAGGATTTATCCTTATCTGGAAGATTGAATTCTTCTGTAAATATTATTGTAGAGATTAAAGATGTTCAGGATCAGTCTCCTATATTTCACAATGCTCCATACTCTGCTACTGTATCAGAAAATAGCCTTCCTGTAAAGTACTTAAAATATAATAATTTTAAAACTTAAGAAAATTGTAAACTCAATGAGTTGTCAATTATTTTCATTTAGGGAACATCAATTTTAACAGTATCAGTGCATGACGGTGATGTTGGAAATCCTCGACCATTAATTCTAATGACTCAACAAGGTTGGAATATAATATCTTACAATAAAAAAACCATAAATAAATTCTTAAATTAATTTTTTTTAATGCTTTAGATAGAAAGAAATACTTCAAACTGAATAATCGCATTAACAATGGACAAGGACTCTATTCAGCCACGCTAGAAACTTCAAATATTCCAATTGATCGAGAAGATCCTGATATTTTGAATAATGGCGGACTATATATATTTCAAATAAAGGTAAAAAAAAATGTACCTAATATAGCAAAGCAATATTTAATATAATTTATAAGTTCAATATTTTATTAAGCAACAATAATTAATGTTACACCTGCTACAGTTTGTATAATCTATAAGAAACACAAGCTTTTAAAGCAGGCATAAAAATGCCTGCTTTAAAAGCTTGTGTTTCTTGTAGTTTATTAAGCAATTTTTAGTTATTTTTTTTTACAAAAAATCTGTTATAAAATTTTTTGTTTATGATAAGTGAAGATTTATATTTATAAAATATGTTTAAAACATTCATTAAGATGTTTGAAACATTTTTTTTAGTAGAATCTGTCTTCTTGTTACACTGCTCGTACTTTATAAACTATAAAGTTTCAGCTCCTTTGAGCAGGATAAAATTGCTACCAACAACTCGTTTACAACAATAAATTTATTATGAGTTGTTGGTAGCAATTTTATCCTGCTCAAAGGAGCTGAAACTTTATAGTTGATAAAGTACGAGCAGTGTAACAAGATGACAGATTCTATTAGAAGAGCTGAGCCAGCTATAAGGCAATGGAGGGCTAATAAGAAATGTTTAAAACATCTTAATGATTGTGATATTTACATACAGAGCTGTGTACATTGGGGTATTGCTTCAGAGCACCACAAGCTAATAATCTCTTTAAATTCTTCATACTAGTATCTGAATGGGATAGGATTTTAAGAAGTTAAAGAACATTAAAATAAAGATAGAATACATCAAAATATATTTACATACAGAGCTGTGTACATTGGGGTATTGCTTCAGAGCACCACAAGCTAATAATCTCTTTAAATTCTTCATACTAGTATCTGAATGGGATAGGATTTTAAGAAGTTAAAGAACATTAAAATAATTACATTGATATAAAGTAGAAAAGTATTTTGATTTTTATGAAACATTGTAAATGAAGTATTGAATACTTGAACAGATTTACTATGTTCATCAACTAGTGGTGTAAACTTCTTTGGGAAAATCAGTTGATGACATAATGTGCACTTAATAGATTTATATTTCTGATTTTCTTTCCAAATGTTTCTAAATAATAACAGTTTAACGATTTTTACTGTAATGTTGTTGAATAGCCTATATAATTATTGTTTACATAATTAATTAATTGATTAAAAATCCTAAAATAATAATTTTATGTAGAAAAAAAAAACACAAATAGCACTTATCAGAAAAATATTTTTATTACTACAGAAATGTTTTCAACCTACTCATGAGGTTGTCTTCAACTCTTCAACTACATGAGTAATGCAGCTGAAGAAGACTCATGAATAGGTTGAAAACGTTTCTGTAGTAATAAAGGTTTTCTTCTGATAAATGGTATTTGTGATTTATTTCAATATCAATTTAAATCAGATAATATAGAATAAATAATTTTATCACTGGCCTAATATAAATTCTCTTTATTTTGTAGGTAAATAATGATAATTTTGAAGACATTGCCTAAATAAAAATTTAGAAGTGTTATAATTTTAACTTCATAGAAAAGTTTCAAAACAAAAACAATCATCTAAAAGTCAGATGGGGCCCCAAAGGGAGCTTTCCCTCTAGGCTTTAAATATCTTTGCACGAACCTGTTTAAATGTAACAAATAACCTTAAACACATAGTGTTTTTAATTTCCAAATGGTATTTTGCAATGGGATCTTCAAAATTAATTAGATATGTTTTGTTAATAATGAAATATTAAATAAAATTTGTATATTTTTAAATTTTTAGCTCTTGAAATATTGTATAGACAAACTTATGAAAAAAAATTTATAATCAGTTTATTAAAAAAAGTTGTTAAAATATGATAATTATGGTTTCATATAAAATATTTATATTCTGTATAAATACCTTTACTTGATTTTAATTTACATTCTTTAAGAGTGAAAAGGTTACTATGTAATCAGGTCAACAAGTTATGATTTAATCATACTTGTTAATCTACACAGTCTTTATTCTCAAGACCATATACCATTATATTCAATGAAATGATTCATAAAATAATAAATTGTTTACAGGCAATAGAACTAATAGATGGAAGGCCAGTTGGAGACAGTGTTGTTAGCAACGTTACTGTTGTTATTAATGATAAGAATGATCAGCAACCGCAATTTAACAAAAATCAATTTAATATCACAGTTTCAGAAGATATTAGCAACAACACTCCTCTTCCTGATTTGAATATGGTTGTCAGTGATATGGATGTGGTAAGTATTATTGTTATTATCGAATTATTTCAATTTTATTAAAAAGACATTAATTTATAAATTTTTTAGGGTGATAATGCTAAATTTTCTCTTCATCTGGAAAATGTCTTGCATTCAAATGGAGTATTTTCAGTTTTTCCAACTACAGCTATAGGTAGAACACCTGTGATCATTAAAGTAGTTGACACGAGCAAACTCGATTATGAACAATTAGATAAAAAGATGTTTATATTTCATGTAAGTATGAAAGTTTAAACTCGTAATTCTGTTAAACTGTTACAAAAATACATTAAAAATATTTTTATTTAAAAACTAGGTTGTTGCTTCTCAAGAAGGAATGGCATCAACAACTTCAACTGTCACAGTGCATCTCTCTGATTCTAATGATAATGCTCCTATTTTTAAACACAAACAATATATTTTAAAAGTAAAAGAAAATGCTCAGCCGAACACTGATATTTTTAACTTGCAGGTTTGAATTTATGCAAACTTTTAAACTTACCATAAAAAATTCATTTATTCTATAATTTCAAAATTTATATTTTTTAAAAGGCTCATGATGCAGACAGTGGCATATTTGGCAAAATAAAATATTCTATAAAAGGATTTGGTTCAGACAAGTAAATGATTTGATCTAAACTTTTCAGAATATGAATATAAAATAACATATTTAACTCAGTCTTATTTTTATAGATTTAAAATTGAATCAGAAAGTGGAAACATAAAAATTGCTGATTGTGGTAAAGAAACATGTTTAGATTATGAAACACAGAAAGATTATTCACTAACGTATGAAGCTGAAGATGGAGGTGGAAAAGTAGCATCAGTTAATTTATTTATCGAAGTTTTGGATGTAAATGATAATCCTCCACAGTTTCTTAAGGATGAATATATCTGCGAATTGCAGGAAAATTCCAAAGAAATAATTCCACCTTTATTTGTAAAGGTATTTTTTTTGTTATAATGGACTAATAATAATTTTATGCAAAAAGTTCGAAATTAAAATTTCTGTTTAATTTGTAGGCCATGGACATTGACAGTTCCACACAAGGAGATGGTAAAATTAGTTATTCTGTAAAACAGGAAAATCAATCTACAAATATAATTTTTATTGATCCCACAACTGGTCAAGTTAAACTTCGACGTCCTATGAAATTTAGTGATACACCAGATAATTCTGGACTATTGTTTGTGATAATTAAAGCTACAGATTATGGAAATCCACCTTTGACATCTGAAACCAGACTGCTAATTAAATTAAAGGTTAATTATATTCATATATAAATATTTTCACAAAATGGTTTTAGTTTTTTCTATAATATTTATATTTTTATTAACAGAGAGAAAATGATGGAGCGCCATTGTTTCTGGGTGAACCTTATAAAGTGTCAGTTAAAGAAAATGCTCCTGAAGGTTGGTTATAATATATACTTTATTAATTTAGACTAATGATTTATTCTAATATAAATATTTATATTAGGTACAAGTGTAATCAAGATTGTTGCTACTGATCCTGATGGTCCTGATAATAAAATCAATTATGCTATAGAGAGTGGAGGAAAGGACAGTTTTGTTATCGATAGCAAATCTGGGATTATAAGAGTTGTGTCAGAAGCAAATCTTGATCGTGATATTTATGGGACAGAATATAAATTAATAGTTAGTAAATAAAAATAAATATTTTTGTTATATTTCTCTGTTATTGATATTAATTAAATCAGGGCAGGCCGGCTGGATGGCAGTGCGAATGGTGTGACCACACAAGGCCCTACGATCCTGCATAATCAAACTTTTGTTCAAAACTGTTTTTTTTTTTTATTATTAAAATGCCTCGCATGGCAACTTTGCACCAGGCCCCGCTTTTTCTCAGGCCAGCCCTGAATTAAATTGTGTTTGATTTTTGAAAACATTATTTAAAACATATAGGTTCATGCTGTAGATGCTGGAAATTCAGTACAGCAAACAGCAACAGCAACTGTAAACATTCATATCGAAGATGTGAACAATAAGCCTCCAACATTTCTTCAAGATGCTTATATTCAGTATATCCCTGAAAGTAAGTTAATACTTAAATTATTTAAACAGAATAAAAATATTTAAATCCATTATTCAAATTTCAGATTTGAATATTGGAAAGGAGGTAATAAATGTAACTGCAGTCGATCCAGATAAAGATGCTAAGTTGCGTTATTCTATAATTGAGCCTATCATTGCAAGAGATAAGACTGGATCTGTTGTATCATCAGCTGATTCATTTAATTATAAAGTATTTATAGCAGTTTCATTAAGATCATATAATACAGAATATCATTTTTATAAATATGAATACATTTATTTTTCTTGATATAGAATATATTTAGAATTGATGGAACAACTGGGCAAATAACAGTGAATAGTCTTTTAGATTATAATGCTGCTTCTGTAATTATTCTCACAGTTCAGGTTATAGATTTAAATGCTGTTGTTGGAACTCAACAAAAAGCAACAGGTAGTTGTTTGGCCACAATTTTAATAAAATAAATTTTACCATTAATCATAATAACTTAATTAATTCCTTTCATTAGTTGAAGTTACAGTTTATATTCAAGTACATAATGAGATGGTGCCAATATTTGCACCTCCATGGACTCCATCAAACCCAAAAATTGATGTCACTGTACCCGAAGAAACTTTAATTGGTTCTACTCTCTTAACACTTGCGGCATATGATCCATTGGCTCATGAAGCTGTAAATCATTTTGAAAAAATTTCAAATTCTGATCCAGATAATTATGTTTCTGTTAGTCCAATATCAGGTATAAAAATATTACTTTTATTTATTTTAAATATTTAATGAAATATTAATTACTGGCTGATTAATTTCAGGTTTGGTGACTCTTAACCGTCGATTGGATTTTGAAGAATTACCGCTAAAGTATATAACCTTTGAAGTAAAAGCCATAAATGGGGAAGATAATAATGAACGTTTTAGCACAGCAACTGTGGTTATTCACGTACAAGATGTTAATGATAATAGCCCTGTATTTTCACAAGATGTAAGTTTATATTATTGTAAATAATTATATAAAATCTATGAAAATAATTAATAATGAATACATATTTTACAGTCATATAAAACAACTGTGTCAGAGTCAGCAGTATATCCCCATACATTATTAACTGTTCTTGCTTCTGACAAAGATTCTGGTGAATTTGGAAATATACAGTATTCTGTATCAGGAGAAGGCAGTGATACTTTTGATATTGATAAGAAATCTGTAAGTTAATTTTTATTTTATTTAAAGAATTAATCTTTATTACAAATTTATTATAAAAATTTAATAATTAATTCTACAGGGCACAATACAAATTCGTGAAGGTGTAATACTTGATAGAGAAAAGCAGGCATCCTTTAACCTACAAGTTATTGCTAATGATAGTCCAAATATTACAGCTAATCAAAGAAGAACATCCGTTCTTGTATGTTTATACACTTTTACTACTCACTACAAGTTATTGCTAATGATAGTCCAAATATTACAGCTAATCAAAGAAGAACATCCGTTCTAGTATGTTTATACACTTTTACTACTCACTACACTTTTTACACTTTTTTTACTACTCATACACTTTTATTATTCATGATTATTCAAAATTAAATTTATTTATGAATTTTATAGGTAGTGATATCAATATTAGATGTAAATGATAATGCACCTGTTTTTAGTCAGCCATTATATACAGCAGTAGTTCCAGAAAATGTGCCAACAGATTTTAGCATCATAACTGTTAAAGCTACTGATGCTGATGAAGGCAAAAATAAAGAAATACAATATACTATTGTAGAGGATCTAATTTCTGAACCTATTGGTGAGTAATAATGGAAAATAATTTTTTACAATTTAAAAAATATCTTTTCTCAAACAATATGGTAGTTTTGTTCATTTTTCTGCCAGTGTTTCTCAAGGATTTCACAAGTTTTGTAAAATTGAGATTTTATAAATTATCGCAATATAATTACAGTTCCGTCAACACAAAATACGCTGTGAACCACTGTTCAAAATAATTATTTTTATAACTTTAGACAGAAAATGATAATTTATATCATTTCAAACCACTGTTCAAAATAATTATTTTTATAACTTTAGACAGAAAATGATAATTTATATCATTGCATGATATGAAATAAAGTAAGAAAATTGAAATGACCAAAATTGATCTTAATTTTATTCAAATATATACTTCATTCTCAAAATAATTGCAAATAATTTAGTTAATCATCAAAAAGAAAAGTTTAAAAGATATAATTGTCTCTGTATGATTTTATTAATTAAATTAATATAACAACAACAAGAAAGTAAAATTTCTATACTATATTTGTTGATAATATTAAAAATTAAATAGAAGAACTGATATAATTTTTATCTATCATGTTTTAATGCAAAATTAGTAGAAAAATTTGTTTACTATAGACAGTGCCGGATTTGCATTGGGGCCCCTAAAAATTCAAATCAGCTATGTCTAATTTTAAAGGCTCCTCATAACTTATAAGGAACCGTTAGAATTTTACTTTTTATCTAGCACTTTACTAAAAATCCATTTTTTTTTATTAAACATTTATAAAAGTTGAAAACTGATTGATAGTTTTGGGGCCCCTAGAATCACGGGGCCCTGGGATTCGGCCTATAGGTAAATCCAGCCCTGTATAGAGTTGAAAACTGATTGATAGTTTTGGGGCCCCTAGAATCGCAGGGCCTAAGACGTGGCCTAGGTGGCCTATTGGTAAATCTGGCCCTGACTATAGATTAAAATAAAAAGAAATTGTTATCAAATAGATTAGAAAGATGTTAGATATCATTTCCTTGAAATGAAATCAGTATGATTTATTATACTGATTTAATGATTATATTTAAACTACTGTTTTAACTAACTACTGATAATAGGAATAATCATAATACTTGAAATAATATCAATAGAATATAACAGCAGTTGTTAAATTATAACTAAATTTAATGAAACATTTTCAATTAATAAACAATCTTCTTCAGCATCAAGAATAGAATACCTAGACATATTCTATTCTTGATGCTGAAGATGGTTGTTTATCAATTGAAAATGTTTCATTAAATTTAATTATAATTTATCAATTGCTGTTAAGTGCTGTAAGAGAGATCAATCAAAGGAAAAATGATAATATATTAGGTTTTTTTATAATTTGTCAACTTTTTTGATTTACTATTTATTTTATATGAATATTATATAGTACTTTGTATAAAAGAAATAGAGCTTTAAATAATCTTTTTGGTAAACATAAATACAGATGGAAATAGGTAGATGAATGTAACACATTTCCTGACACATTCAATCTGTCCAAATATTAAACCAGGAAATTATTTATATTTTTATTTTATTTACAGATAGTCCTTGACTTAGAATGCTATTGTCTTATATCTCTTTGTATTTACAATTGTAATGCGATCAATAAGCTTAGTAACTGGTTAATGTATATTAGTACATACACAATGCATTGTTCATGCATTGTGATAAACTAGCTACATGATTTCTTGTCTGGTTCCTTTAGTTTTGCATTTGTAAGTTTTCTATGATACTGTGCTATACTTGATTTTGGAGAATAGTAATGGATAATTATTTAAAATTAAAGTTTTAATATATAAATAATAAACAGGACAAAATAAAAAATGCTTTGAATAATTTTAAATTCAATTTTATTTTATTTATAATTTATGATATATGTCTGTTTGTTTTCTTCATTGAAAATGACTTTGATCCTTTCAGGATTCTTTTCGGTTGATTTCGAAAGTGGTGTTATTTCAGTAATAAGGGCTCTGACTGGGAAAGGAAGAGAAGAACCATATTCTATAATAATCAGGGCTACAGATAAAGGAATTCCTGCTAAACACACAGATGTTGAAGTATTAATAATTGTCAGTGATGTATCTACTAATGATGGCATTCCTCAGTTCATTCGTCCTGCTTTGGGTGAAGTTGCTTATGTGCATGAAGTAATGCAACATTAATTCTATATAGTAAAATATTCATGAAAATGTAATTAGTAAAATCTAATTAAACTGCATTATTACAGAATGCCACATTGGGCACACCTGTGTTTCAAGTAGTTGCCTTTGATCCAGATAATCCAAATACTGCTAACGGCAAAGTATCCTATAAATTTTTGGATGATCGAACAAATTCTATTGATGGCGACTTTACATTTTCCATAGATAGTGCCACAGGTGTAATCAGCACAAGATTACAATTAGACAGAGAAACAAAGGAAAATTATACAGTTAGTTTGTGCAGCTATTCAGATATTTTGAAAAAATTTACAGTAAAATTACTTTATTCATATAAATAAATTTTATCATCTTCAGATGATTATTGTTGCATATGATTTTGGATTTCCACCACAAGAAGCTCATAGAGTACTTCGGATATATGTCTTAGATGTCGACGATAATGATCCTCACTTCAACAGACCTACTGTGAGTATTTTTTATTATTTTATATTGTTCTTTAAATTTAAAATAATTAATTATTTTCATTTTTATTTTTTTATAATTCAGAATTCTCAACCTATAGACTTAAAAGTAAAAGAAGAGCAACCTATTGGAACAATCATAGGATCTGTACAAGGAATAGATGAAGATGTTGGAATCAATGCAATTATGGATTACTTTATAACCGGTATACATAATTTTTAATACTTAATTAATGCTTAGCTGAAATGATTAATATAATAAATTATTTTAAAGATGGTAATGTACAGGAAGCTTTTGGAATAAGAAGAAGCAATAACAGTAAAGGAGAGATTTACATCAATAAAAGAATAGATCATGAAAAACAAACCAAATATCTTCTAACAATTAAAGTAAGCAAACCATCTAAACCGCCACATACATTACCTGAAAAATATGTTCCAGAAGATTTGTCAAAAATTCAAGTAGCTATTGATGTACAAGACATTGATGATAATCCTCCTTTATTTGAAAAAGATCATTATATTGTTGGTAAGTTCTCATTAGATAAAAAATTATACTTTTTTATTGTATATAAACAACTGACTAATAGTTTACTTGATAGAAAAATCTGAGAGTAAGTATTAATAGCAGCTTTCTGACAGCAGTGAAAAAATATAACACAACATAACACTTGTTTCATAAGTTTAACAATGATAAAAAATGGAAGCTGCAGCAAGTTTGAAATTCAATTGGAGTTTCTCATTGGCATTCTGATAGTTACCATGAATAAAAATATGTGATGAATATTGTAAGATGATCAGAACCAACATGGACTGTCAACTAGTGATAAATGACATGATGGGGAAAGTAGGAAAACAGATGCAGGTACAAGTGCGGTGAATTTGGGGAGATTGTTGATGTTGTGAGAGTCAGTTGACTGGCAGTAGCCAGCGCGGGTGGTCAACCACAAGTGTAAGGACTGTAATCGAGTGAGACAAATAAAGTTGGCTCATAACGAAGGTTGTGTAATGAATGATTATCACAGATACTACAAACATCAAAACATTTTTCATACATAATCTATGAATGAATTTTTTATATTTCTGATACAGTAGACTCCCGATTATCTGGAATTGGATTAATTGGGATTAATTCATAATTCAGAAGTGGCATTTAATTAAAATAACGATAAACAGCACTGATCAGAAGAGAGAAATTTTTTTCTGATATTTTATCTTAGATGTGATATCTGAAAAATCCTTAAACACCCAAGATTCATTTCTCTATTACATCTTAAATAATTGATGATTAAAATCAGAATCAAATTAAGATTACAAATATTGCAATAATTTCTTGCTGCAAATAAATGTATTTCTCTCGTTTTGTTTTTCAATAAATAATATAACATTTGTATATATATGTGTATGCAATTTATTTATTTTTTAATATTAAATGTATATTGTCTACAATTTCTGATTTTGTAGAATTATCCAGGAATCATTAATCAGGATTCTACTGTATTTATATGATAAGATTGATTTTACTATTAAGGTTACATATGTTTATCATTTATATGCATCTCCTATTGAGTGATGCGAATAGTAAAAAATTCTTTTAAATTATATTTACCCGTTACAAATTACCTATTGGAATTTTGCCAACTTATTTTTGAGAATAATTTTTTTCTCATTTCTAAACAGGTGTTAGAGAAAGTACTGAAGTCGATGCAGAGTTGGTTACAGTGAAAGCTTCTGATCCAGATTCATCTTCAGGGCCGATTATGTACAGCATTAAAAATGCAACTTTTTTCAGAGTAAATTTTTATGTATTTTTAACTAATCACAATTTTAAAATGAAAAATCCCAATTAGTTGAATGATTTAAATCAAAACTTAACTTTTTCAGTCTTCAAAGAAAGAAACAAAAGCTACTAACAACAATTTTGTAATTGATCCAAGTACCGGAAAGTTGAATGGTAATCAAGGTTTCCAAAGTTATGCAAATGGATTTTTTGACATATTAGTGGAGGCAAGGAGTGGTCCAGGAAGAAAGAATGTTGCTTATGCACATGTCAAGGTAAAAAAATGGCATTTGATATTGTTTGTTTAATTATATACAAGTTCTAAATATTAAATTTATAGGTGTATGTTCTCTATGATGGAGACTTGCTAAAATTTGTATTTGACAAAAGACCAGATGAAGTTCGAAATGCCATTCCAAAATTCAAAAAGTAATTTATTTTATCACTTATTTAACTATAATATGTCTTAAATTTATTAACTTTTTTCCAAAATAATTTTAGAGATTTAGAGACTGCTTTAGTGAAACCTTTAACATTAAACATATATGATACACAGTTTTATAGCAGATCTGATGGAAGTTTAGATTTTGAAAGGTCAGTAATAGTTCTATTTGTAATTCTGTAATTCAGCAATAAATTAAACTATTTTAACGTTATCAGCACTAGTTCATGCTTCCAGTTGTTAGAGAAAGATGATATTGTTGATCCCAAGCATGTTATGGATATTTTAGATGCTAAAAAGTCAATTAAAATTGAAAAATTATACGAAATGTATAAAATTGTAAGCATTGAGGTATGTACAATTACCTTCTAACTAAGTTTTTTGTAATATACTTCAAAATATATTCCAGAAATGAATCAATAAATTTCAACACGATAATTATATTATCTTTTATAGCAATGTGTTCCTAATAAAGAAGATTATAAAATGACGTGGAGTGAAGTCGGAGTACTTGTCGTTGCAGCACTCATTGCTATTTCTGCGCTTGTTGTAACCGTTATCGTTTGCATAATGTATTCACGGTAAGTCATCTTTCCTGTTTGTAATTACACAACTTACAGACAGAAATTATTTAAATTTTTTTGAATTTTCAGGTACAAAAAGAAGATTAGACTTATGTATTGTATGTACTTTTATAATTATTACTATTATTCACTTTTATAATTATTTTCTTTCTTAGCAATCTGAAAATTATTTCTTTTTGTAACAGATCATAATATGATAGTAGGTGAACAAAGGTAAAATTTTCATAATTCTCTCTCTTTTTTTTTATTTATTATCCTGTATTATGTTTAATATAAATATTTTTCATAATATGATAGTAGGTGAACAAAGGTAAAATTTTCATAATTCTCTCTCTTTTTTTTTTTATTTATTATCCTGTATTATGTTTAATATAAATATATCTTTCAGTGGCCCTTTGTCGACACTCAGCCCTGCAGAGTATGTATATTTAATTTATAAAAAATTAAATCCATTGAGAAAATGAGACTTAATTACTAAACTTTTCATATAATTTATAGACAACAGAGGATATACGAATGGCAAGAAATGAATACTCCTATGGCTGATGCAGCATCTTTCAGAAGCTATCCTACGTTGAGATAGTTAGCAACAATTGCTTCTTATTTTGTCTCAAATTTAATATAATGGAATGAAAAGTTTGACTAGTTTTATAGTCACGACGAATCCCGGAATGTAATTCTTAACTCAAGGAAAATCCTCTAGACTTAATTTAAAAGTCATCTTTAAAATGAATGTTTACTTAACATATATTAAGTTAAATAACCATCTAGTCATTTATTAATGTTTTTATAAACAGAAACAAGCATTAAGATGACACACTAAAAAAAACATTTTGTTGTCGAACTAAAACCATAAAACCAAAAGTTTTTTTTTTTTATAATTAACAAAAATGATATTATTTTATATATTAATAATCTAATAAATTTTGTATAAAACAAAAGAAGAAAGCTATAACAAATATTATGTAAATTATTTTTTCATCTATAAATTTTAATCATCTGTATATTCATCATAAATATCATTATCGATGATGATGTATATTATCATGTAACTAATTTATCAATAAAGTAAAATTTAAAAAAATATAAACATGTTTGACTTTTGACTTGAATACAAAAATGGGTCATTCTGGTAGAAAAAAACTAAATATATACAACTTTTAAAACTTGATTTGGGTCAGATTTATATACTGTGCTGTATATATTTAGGAGAGAGACATAAGAAAAATTAGCATAGATGTCAAAAAATGTGAAAGTTGTGTTTGTTAGAAGAAAATTTAGGTATAAAAACAAGTAGATGCTACCATCACCTATAAAGTCAAAACTTGTTCTACAGGATGACAAGTTGTGTGGTATTTGTGATTCACTAACTGAACATACTATCCAACGTTACAGGTGATATAATTATTTATAATTTCTGCTAAATATGCTTTTTTTTTATTGTAATATTGCCAGTTATTTTTGAACAGTACAGACGTCATTGTTAATATTTCGTCCAGCTAATTAAACAATAGGTATTATTCAGAAGCTCTATATCCTTGGCCTTAATAAATTGAACAGGAACTTGTCCTTGGCAAACAACCAAAAAATCATTAAAAATCATCTTTCTGGCTTCATTTCGCATACAGGACAGTACAGGTGAGGTACTGCTACTACTACTATATCACTAATATACTTTTGCTTTTCAAAATCGTCGGTTTTTTTCTCCCATTCACGATCGATCGAATTTTTTAATAATCGCAGAAGATGCGGATGATTCTGGATGCTGTTATCGTGTTGTTGTTGTTGTTCGTTGTTGTAAAGGATACAAAAGCAGATTATTTTACGTCTGTAGTCGGGTTAGAAAAGTTACTATATACGAAAAAAGAAGTCGTTAAAACTATAGAAGAGTATCTAACGGCAGAAGAGAACAGATTAAAAATAATCAAATTGTAAGTTGTTTTTTTTTTTATTGTCTGATTTTAACGGAAACTGAAGTTATATATATGCGTGCAAACTTATATATTTTAGTAAAAAGGAAGAATTTAGGAAATTTTTAGAGGAAGCCACTCCTAACTGGGAGGGATTCCTGCAGAATCCACTCAATGCGTATTTATTAGTGAAACGGTTAAATACCGACTGGAAATACTTGGAAAATTTAATGAAAAGTTACAGAAATGGTAAGTTAAACTTGTCTCTTACAGATTATTAAAATTATGCTAAAACAAATATAATGCTTCTAAAAGTACTTTCGGTCATTCTTTTAATATTAGCCTGCTTTCGAATATTTTAGAAGTGCTTTCAATCATTATTTTAGTATCATTCTGCTCTTGGATATCTAAAAATACTTTCGATCATTGTTTTGATATGTCCCTATTTTTGAATATTTGTAAAAATATTTTCCATCATTGTTTTGATATTTCTCTATTTTTGAATATCTTTAGAAGTACTTTCCATCATTGTTTTGATATTTCTCTATTTTTGAATATCTTTAGAAGTACTTTCCATCATTGTTTTGATATTTCTCTATTTTTGAATATCTTTAGAAGTACTTTCCATCATTGTTTTGATATTTCTCTATTTTTGAATATCTTTAGAAGTACTTTCCATCATTGTTTTGATATTTCTCTATTTTTGAATATCTTTAGAAGTACTTTCCATCATTGTTTTGATATTTCTCTATTTTTGAATATCTTTAGAAGTACTTTCCATCATTGTTTTGATATTTCTCTATTTTTGAATATCTTTAGAAGTACTTTCCATCATTGTTTTGATATTTCTCTATTTTTGAATATCTTTAGAAGTACTTTCCATCATTGTTTTGATATTTCTCTATTTTTGAATATCTTTAGAAGTACTTTCCATCATTGTTTTGATATTTCTCTATTTTTGAATATCTTTAGAAGTACTTTCCATCATTGTTTTGATATTTCTCTATTTTTGAATATCTTTAGAAGTACTTTCCATCATTGTTTTGATATTTCTCTATTTTTGAATATCTTTAGAAGTACTTTCCATCATTGTTTTGATATTTCTCTATTTTTGAATATCTTTAGAAGTACTTTCCATCATTGTTTTGATATTTCTCTATTTTTGAATATCTTTAGAAGTACTTTCCATCATTGTTTTGATATTTCTCTATTTTTGAATATCTTTAGAAGTACTTTCCATCATTGTTTTGATATTTCTCTATTTTTGAATATCTTTAGAAGTACTTTCCATCATTGTTTTGATATTTCTCTATTTTTGAATATCTTTAGAAGTACTTTCCATCATTGTTTTGATATTTCTCTATTTTTGAATATCTTTAGAAGTACTTTCCATCATTGTTTTGATATTTCTCTATTTTTGAATATCTTTAGAAGTACTTTCCATCATTGTTTTGATATTTCTCTATTTTTGAATATCTTTAGAAGTACTTTCCATCATTGTTTTGATATTTCTCTATTTTTGAATATCTTTAAAAGTACTTTCCATCATTGTTTTGATATTTCTCTATTTTTGAATATCTTTAAAAGTACTTTCCACCATTCTTTTAATATTTCTCTATTTTGAATTTCTTTAAAAGTACTTTCCACCATTTTTTTAGTATTACTCTGCTTTTGAATAACTTTAAAAGTATTTTCGATCATTATTTCGATATTAATCTGCTATTGGAAGTAATAACTTCGTCCGGCTTGTTTTAATATCTTTATCAATTTATGTAGATGAAAACACTTTCAATTGAATTAGATCATTAACGATATCAAGATCTAAGATGCAGTGAATAGTCAAGAATGCATTTATACAGAATCGCTTATTAATTTTATTACTTTTTTTAATAGACGATTCTATCGATGTTTTAAAGAACAGAATAAAATTTCCCGACGATGACGATCTAGCTGGTGCAGCTGAAGGTTTAGTCAGATTACAAAAGATGTACAAGTTAAACATCTCTTCCTTAGCCGACGGTCATATTCTGAATAGGCATTCTTCTCAAAAGCTAACAGGTAAAGCTAGCTATTATTGATTTAGTCACCTTACGACTATGAATTTATGCATTGGAACTAATATTCAGATACATATTTCGCCAAGCTGATGACTGCTACGAAGTCGGAAGATATTCGTACAGTGTAGGAGACTTCCGGTATAGCTGCTTATGGATGAGAGAAGCACTGAAGAGACTGAATTCGGAGATTATGGAGTCTACTAACAGAGAAGAGCTGTTAGAGTTATTAGCATATTCTACCTATATGGTAGTGATAAATTTGCGATACTGATTTTTATTCTCCTGTTGATTGATAACCATAACTTCCCCTCTTGTTTTAGGAAGGAGACATCAACGAAGCATTGAAATATACGCTTCAACTCTTAGACATTGGTACGATTTTATGAGATTTAGCATCAGTTTCAGGCTCTGAAATTCCGTATACTATATTAATTATAATGTTTACAGCTCCCGATAATCCCCGTGCTCTGAATAATAAACACTTCTTCGAAATGACACTCCTAAAAAACGAAAGAATAGAAAACAACAAGGAAGAAGAAGAATGCGTGAATTGCTTGTCAGAGGTGGAAAAATATCAAAAATTAACCGAAAAACTATGCAGAGGAGAGAAAAATATGGTCAGTCCTGCATTTTTAACTTGCTAGAACAAATTTTCTATTGTTTTAAATAATAAAGAAACTTTATAATGCAGTCAATCGCGGAGGAAAGCAAACTGAAGTGCAGGTACTTCACTAACAACGAAGGTTACTTAATGGTGCAACCACTGAAAGAAGAAGAGCTGTATCTTCATCCCAGGATTGTAGTTTATCACGATTTTATGAGCGATAAACAAATAGAAATCATTAAAATATTAGCTACACCAAACGTATGTATCTTATTAAACTCTTGCAAACTCTTAGACATTCTCATTAACTTAAAAATTTTATTTTCAGTTAAAAAGGGCTGCAGTTTCTGCATCAGACGAAAAAGGCCCAGAATATTCGAGCGTTAGAATCAGTAAAAGGTAAAGTAACTTATCTAAGAAATTTTTCCCTGTACTTATGTGTAGTTGATCTAATTTTCTTGGCAGTGCGTGGCTCAGAGATTCAGATCATTACGTGTTAGACAAGTTGAGTCGCAAGATACAGATAGTGACTGGACTATCAATGGAAACTGCGGAAGAGTTGCAAGTACTTAATTACGGTATTGGAGGGCATTACGAAGCTCATTTTGATTACTCGAGGGTAATATATGAATTTCTAACTTAATAATGTAACTGTAATTTTAAATTCAAACGAAATATTGTTTTAGGAAGGAGAAAGCAATTTTCAAATTACTAAGATTACTGGAGATCGAATAGCTACTTGGTTAAACTATGTAAGTGTTTTATTAATTAACTGATTGTAATTTAGATAGATTTTTTATCTTTATAACTTATTATGATGGCAAAACTTCTTAGATTAATACATAAAATCTTTGATCTATGATACTAAATTGCTAAACGCCAGCGCGAAGCGTCAGTCCCATCTACTGTTTCATCAAATGATGCGCCATAACGTAACTATGAGAATGTGTCTTGTTCGCTTTGTTTTCATACATATATGTATGTAATTATCATAATTGTATAAGCCGATAAATTTTGTAAATACTATTTAATTAGTTCAAAGAATAGTAGCGCTAACGACGTAAGAATAGGCGCCAGCGACGTCGCGTCACCGCGTTGTCCTTGAAATACGCGCGCGCCATCGCGTGCGACGTTACACACCATAATCTTTTTTCACATCATATTTTATGATTTTATTAAAGATTTCCATAAAGTTTAAACTTATTTTTAAGATTATATAGCATTTTTGTTAACTTGAAAGAGTTAATGATAAAATATTCTGGTTTGAAATTCAAGATGAGTGATGTAGAAGCGGGAGGTGCCACAGTTTTTCCAGAACTCGGAATTTCAGTTCAGCCTGAAAAGGTATTTTTTATTTTATTTTATTTTTTACTTCTATCAAAACATAGCCATTTAATAACACTAATTTTATACATTACAGGGATCTGCTTTGCTATGGTATAACCTTCATAGAAACGGAACTGGAGATTACAGAACACGTCACGCTGCTTGTCCCGTTCTACTTGGGTCGAAATGGGGTATATTTTTATTTATTTTTATTTATATATAATAATCCTAATTAAAACTCCTAAAATAATATTCTAAAAACGTTTCAGTATCTAATAAATGGATCCGCGAAAGAGGTCAGGAATTCAGAAGACCCTGCATGTTGCAAAACGATTGAAGACTTCCTAATGAAATGTCCTACATGCTATTTATGTTCTTTTTTACTGTCTGCATTATTTTTAAAAATAAAAACCGTAAATTTAAAATATCGGAGCTATTACGTACATAATATGCCTACACAAGGGTGTTAACTGTCAACCAGTTGTCCTGGGTGGAGCGATGAATTGGAGAGATGAGTTTATTGCACCTCAGATACGAAAAATACTCTCAAAAATTTGCCAAAAGATTAACTTATCTTGTTAGATTTAATTTATTATTCAGTGCGGTACCGTTCTTGTTTAAAAACGGAAAAATTCATCACGAAAGTAATGTCACGAGAGAGAACTTTGACTTAAGTAGGACATAGGTCAAGGCGGAAGATGATGCAGAACTCGTTTATTTACTTTATTATCTTGTCAAAATGTTTGGGATACACATGACCGAGTTAAAATTTTCTTAACATTCTTTGAGTTTGACAAGTATAAAGAAGATTCATATCATACATCTCCTAAAGCAGTAATTTTCTGGTACCAAAATATAAAATGGTCTCGTTTCTTTGCGTACAACTTATTGATACCTGAGTGTAAACATTCTTTGAGTTTGACAAGTATAAAGAAGATTCATATCATACATCTCCTAAAGCAGTAGTTTTCTGGTACCAAAATATAAAATGGTCTCGTTTCGTTGCGTACAACTTATTGATACCTGAGTGTAAAAATAAGCAATTATTCGCGGTAAATAAATTGATTAAAACAAAATATTTTCAGTTCTCAGGATAATTATAAATATGGATTATAAGATAATTCTCTTAATATTCTCTTTTATCCATGTCTCAATTCCTTTAATCTTCGCTTATTTCAAGGCATTCTAGTGACAAGGACGGATTAAAACCCTTTGAGACCTGTAGGCATCCAAAAATTTTAAATAAATTATAAAATTATTCAATAATTTTTAATCTACTTTTGGGCTATTGTCATTAGTGGGTAATCCGGCCTTGTCTAGTAATGCCATCTGTTAGAGAAAAGTATAAATAAAATTTTTAAAATTACCTTCTAACACCAATTCCATGTTAGAATTATTTTTTCTAAACAGTATCCAATAATTACTGCTTTCCGGGTTGTTAATAATTCCATTTATAGAATATACGTATATATCATCATTAATACTGCTCCACAAAAATCTAAATAAAGATTTTTTTTAAAAATCAAATAAATTACTTCATAATTTAATTAATTAATTTATTTTTGAATATAAAAAAATTAGTGACTAACCGGAAACTTTTATCAAATTTCTGCGCTGCTTCCATGATTTGCAGTAATGTATTTTTGTCTGGAACAAGAAGGTGTATAGAGTGTTCGATGCTTGCTTCTTCTCCTATCCAGACTGAACAATGTACTCGATTTTTGCCATTTCTGTTGTCTTTTTCATAAATGGTAATCTCATCTGGAAACATGTAATTCCGAAATTAGAAACTTTTCTTTATGAAACTTTTCAATGATTAAATCATAAGACATTAACACGGTTCTCAATAAAATTAGTTTTTTTTATCGAACGTGTCTGTATGTTATAAACAGAGTATCGTAACCAGGGGCGGATTTAGGCATGGTCTTTATGGGTTGCAGCCCTCAGAAAAACAAAAAAAAAAACAATTTAAATTAAAAATTTAAGAAAAATAAATTATACAATTTTTTTTTTGCGCAGGATTCGAGATTACCTGCTGCGAATGTTCACAATCTATGTTTCACAATAATGAAAGAAAATATAAATTATACAATTTTTTTTCTGGGCAGGATTCGCGATTAACTGCCGCGAGTTTTCACAATCTATCAGTAGCGCGATGTATCGAAGTCAAATCATCGCGCCGCGTAGCCGTCCAATGCGTCGCCACATAATTGTATCTGGATAGTTGTATATAAGCACAGCGCCGCGAAAACTCGCGGCAAACATCTTCGAGGACAAAGTGGTGGGGCTACACCCTCCATATTAATAGAAAGAAGAAGAAGAAGAAGAAAACTCGCGGCAAGTAATCTCGAATCTTGCCATGGGAGTGCAAATCTAGCTCCTCTAAAGCGTGTTAGTTTAGCGTAGCTAGTATGCCCCCAAACAGTGTTAGCCTATCTCGCGGCAAGTAATCTCGAATCTTGCCATGGGAGTGCAAATCTAGCTCCTCTAAAGTGTGTTAGTTTAGCGTAGCTAGTAGGCCCCCAAACAGTGTTAGCCTAGGCCCCCAAAGTTAACGATCCGCCTCTGATAATAGACAGTATTGTTCAGTATATATACAATACTGATAAAATAATACTGTCTATTATATTGGCACAGAACAATACTCAGATCAGTTTTAGACACACTGACACAGAGTTAACTTTAGTGCATTATTTTGCATATGAACTGCTGTATATCGTATGGCGTTCTCCATGCATTGTCACTACTGTATTATAACTCTATCAGTAAATTTTAAAATCTTGATCTAGATTTGGTGCAATGCATGTGTGTTCTCAACTTATCTAGCCATTGTACAATATTGTGTTCTAAAACTGATTTAGACTTTAATATGCCAATGTGTTCTAACTTATTGCATGAGTTCTAAAGCTGATCTTGCCTGGATTGTGTCCAGCGCCAGTCCAAGAGTTTTTGGCACCCCAAATAGAAAAACAAAATAAAATACGTGGTTTTTTTCCAGTAGTATAGTATTCTATCAAATAGTCTTCAACTTTTGGCGCCATAGGCGGGTGCCTAGTTTTCTTATAGCTAGAGCCGGCCCTGATCATGTTTAATGTTAGGAAAGTTGCTCGCTCCGCCTTTTTTTTCGTCGGAGGTGACGATGTCACTGCAACGAGTATGCAATGACAAGTCGTGCGTACGATTTTAGTATGACGTCGAATCCGGATGGTGAAGGACGGGGATCACCGGGCCGGGCCTAGCACCCCGAAAAAAATCCGGGACTAGCCCCGGGACGCGAACCCGGGTCCTCCAGTGTGGTACGCCAACGCGTTACCACTCGACCATCCGGCCGCGCTTAGTACCCATTGGGTGGAAAATGATGTTAAAAATATAAGTTAAAAAAATGAAAAGTGAAATTCGTAATATAAGGCGAACTATTTTACTGGAGTCCCGCGACCTTGTTATACGATAATAACTAAATGCGATCGAAAATGCGTGTAGTATAGAAATGAAAATGAACTCCGAATTTAATAAAATACAGTACATTTATATTTAACATTTCTAAACACCTATATTTTATAGCAGGGCTGTTCACCCGCAGTCCAGCGCTGTAATGAACAAGGCCCACCATAAAATCTTAAACTTCCTTAAAACATTGAGATTTTTATATATTTAATGAAGTTTTTATTATTTAAATACTGTATATTTAAATATACTTATATACTGTATATTTCCTATTCCCAGTTTTTGAAATATTTTTTATTTTAATGACTAAAACTTCTTGACCAGCTCAATGATTTTAAAAAAGTTTCTGAACGAAAACAAGTCAAAGATTATTATGCTACGACATTCTTGCTTATTTGTCATGATAGATATCATATAATCAGTGTGTGATCGGTTAACGAACATAATCCGTTCTAATAAAAAATGATAAAGATAAGATATGTTCATTATCTGAATTGTTCGTTAACCGATCATCGATTTACCATAGATTTTTATGGGAATTTGATTAATTCGATCTGGGGGCCCAAAAAATAAATAAAAAATTATATAATTTCTTACGACGTTTATTTATATGTAATAATTCTAATATATATATATATACATAATCTTGTATTTTAATCTATTATGTTTATTTTCCATTAAAGAATCTGTGCAATGTCGATTGCTTTTCTCTCTGCAACAGGATTTTTCGGAAGTGATTAATAGCATTGTCGTTATAGAGATTCCAAGCCTATTGACCTCATCTTTGTATAGTGCATTCTAACACCATACAAAAATAGTGTTATCTATACCATCTTGATATGGTGTAGATAACACCATACCAAGTTGGTGTTATCAGTGATGCCGAGAGAAATCTCGGATCCCGGTACGAACCAGGTTTTGGGCCCATATATATAATATTCTTATTGTTAGGAAGCGGCCCGGGCCCTTCAATCTTCTACGGGCCCGGGGAATTTGTCCCCTCTTCCCCGCCGTCTCGTCGCCACTGGGTGTTATCTACCCATGACCTCATATTTGGTGCATTCTAACACCAAAATGTTGTAAAATATCTCTCTTACATTCTTTAATAAATCCTTGATTTCTTTTAAGTTGTCTCAAAGTTTATTTTAATCGGGAAAAACTACTGTTCTCCCATCCTTACCCTTATCACCACGAACGCGCAAGACTATCGTTCCATTAGGTTAGTTAAGCCGCCATATCCTCGTGAAATATTTTTATCTGGGGCAGCTACTTATAGAGCTCATCACAGGCTGGCCAACATCCATGATGGGGTCAACCAGATAGTTGAAGGATGAACTTCAACGGCCCGGGCCCGGACCCCTCCTGAAAAATTGAAGGAGTGGGCCCGGATCCTCCAGAATGGTAAGCCACAGCTTTACCACGCGGCCATCCGGCTGACCTGTCATTCCGTTAGTCCGCGAGTCCCATAGTTTGTTTTGTGAAGTGTTTGTTATCCGAACAGGTCGTTAACCGATCATCCACTGTATTATACATTATTTATTAACTTATTTACTTAACTATCGTTAGAATTAATATATTTTATGTGCGCCCGAGACAATTTTTTTCTTCAAATGTGGCCCCAGGAAGACAAAAGTTTGGATACCCCTGTTTTACAGTATAGTATACGTACTGCATGTGTACAGTACTATATAGAAAACATGTCCATTTACTGTTCTGATCCTCTACTTTGTGTTCTGAGTAAAACACAATGTATACAGCGATAGAAACGATCTGGTAATTATGATCTTAAATTTTCTACAACCTATGTGTGAACCAGGTTTAAAGAGACACACGATTAACCATTAATTCCAGCTCTCCCACCCGCTGGTTACAAATGAGTCCAGAGAACTTTTAATACTATATACAGTACTGATGAAATTCGGGGTGTAAGTCATTTTACATGTCCTTGGCGGATTAACGAGGACAAATACAATACCAAAAGGAATAGTTATTTAGACATTTCTATTGGCGGATGGGGTCTTATCAGGATTTGCCTATTCCATTAACATAGCGAAGATCCGGTTCCGCCAAATTTCTTGGCGGTCAGCGAGGGTGGCGGCTTAACGGGGCGTCTTATCGGGATTTGACTGTATAAAAATTATTTTAAATTCTTGTGAAAATATTTTTAAACCGTGAAGATTTGTTGTCTTAACCAGATGCTCTTAAACTCATAATTTTTCATAAAGTTTTAATTATGCCTTTCCTGTTGTAATTCTGTTTTATTTTATGTTTATTATTTTATTTTTGTCCCAAGACGAACCGCTACTTATTCTGTATAGTATCGGGGAATTTATAAATTGTAAAAATATTTTTTTAAATATGAAAATTAAGGTCATTAAAAATATGAAAAGTGTTTTATTTGTTATTATATTGGTCTAATTAAAATATAAATAGAAACATAAATATGAAATATAATTTTAATAATAAAATATTTTCTGTCGCCAATTTTTTTATTCTGCAGTTTTTTCAATATTTATTTGTCTATAGAGGCCAATTTGATTTTTTACAATAATCTAATTTGATAAATATTTTAAAATTTGAAAATTGATAGATTCTTCCGTACATTCTATATGATTACCATTTTTTGACATTGTCTTGAAACTGAATCTTCCTTTTTGATTCTCTATTTATTATTTTATAAGTGAGAGGATTTTTAAATATAAGTTTAATAATTAACTAAAAATAACAATACTGAATAATCTATTATTTTTAAGCGTTTTAATGCACATACTTTTTCTATTTTCAAATTACTGTAATCATTGTTAAATTTAAAATATATATCTTTTTTTGTTTTTAAGAAATTTTCATGAAACATGAAAGAAGTCAAAATGCTTTTTTCGTGAAAGAGAAATTGAAATAAGGCACGCGATTTTAAAACTTAAAACAGGAAAACTTCTGAATTAAATTTGTAGAAAGTTAACTTAAACTATACATGATTCTTTCTGATAATTAAATCAACAAATACTAAATTTTATTTAAACGATTACTGATGAAAATATATAAACCAAAATTGGAAATAAATGAAATTAAAATTATTGCAATCCCGAAACATATTGATTAACCAAATAGCCTTAATATAATATTGAAATCAAGATTCCCATGCACTGTATAGAAGAAAATATTTAATACCAGAACCGATTTTAATACTGAAAATGTCGAAATATTTTCACCCAATCACGTGACTGAAGCTGGTCGCTATGAATTGTGGGTATTCTTCTGCGTAATTTTGGACAAAGCGACTGCTTCGGTGAGTGAACAAAAGTTGTTATATTTAAAACATGATTAAACCTATATAAACACATCACAACATTATGATATTAACGCCAACATAAGATAGAATAATTATATATATTTTAAAGCTTATTACTAAGACACACTTGATGATTTTTAATGGTATAAATGACCATCAAAGACATACCGGGTAGAATAGATTGAACTGCCGTCGGCCATTTTGGTCAAAAGTGTCACTGGCCTCGATACGAAAAAAATAATCTATTATTATTATGAGTTTTCATATATTAAGAAATTCAATCAAGTTAGATAATCTCGGAATTTGATCCGAATTTGGATATAAAGGATTGAGATAAATAATCAATTCAACTAATATTACATTAAAATGAATGAACATGCATTTTTAAGGAGTAGAATTACCATTTAATCATATAAATAAACTTGTCGACTTTTACCAATAGATATTAGAAACATTTAACTTTCATAGCAAAGTAACTATAAATTAGAAACACTAATCTATATAAACTAGCCTACTAATATTAATTTTATGTAGAATTTGTGGTTGAAATTGCTTATTTTACTATTGATTATTAAATTTGGCTTGACAGTTTATATACATATTATAAGAACAAAGAAGTTTGACAAATCAGCATATAATAAATAATCCAACATTGAAAACTTTTTACATATTTAATCTAGAAACAAGTTACTATAAATTTATATTTAAAGAATCATTAATATACAAATAATAGATTTATTGTTTTATTATTATTAATATTTTTGACACAAACTGAGAAAAATTATCCTTAAAATTATCAAAATAAATTTATAATAAAAATGTGACTAGATCTTTGCTTTTATACAGTATAACATAAATATAAATAATTTCAACTTCAGATGTGTCATTAAGCATTTGCAAATATTCTGTTCTTGCTAGCAGTATGAAGCCACTGAATCAAGAAAGAATAAAATCCATATTTTCCTATAAAAGTCAATTAAAAAATTTTAATATTCCAATAAAATTTATTCACAAATCTTAATATGAAAACGAGAAAAAGAATTCAATTATGTTATTATTAAAGGTTTTATGATTCAAAGTTGCATGGTCTGATCATCAGATCAGGATTACTATTATTATTGAAATACATAAAAAGTTTTAAAAAATGAATTATAAAACTTAAGAAAATTGATTATTCAATTAAAATAATATTTATATTAAATTCAAATTTTGCTTTATAATTATGATCAATCATTGAGAGATAATGCAATTTTAATAATAATTTATATTGTAAATATAAATGCTAAATAAGAAAATTATATAGAATTGAATTTTTGATTTCTATAATTAAAGCACAATTTTTTTTTTTGCATTTGTGGAAGCAATATCAAACAATATTTTGCATTAAATATATATATATATTTACTAATATTATATATATGAAAAAAAAAAATATATATATATATA